>JBAMBJ010001589.1:0-54726 GCA_037043495.1 Drosophila recens
TATGGCTCCAGGGAAAAAAATTTTACTCCAATGAAGAAGTTGAATGGGAAACTGAAGCCTATTTTGAGGGACTTTCTTCAGACCACTACAAAAAAGGCATCGAAATGTTGAAAGACCGTTGGACAAGGTGCATTAAGCTAGACGGAGACTATATTGAATAAATATATTGATTAAAAAAAAAAAAAAGTCTTTTTCACTGTCAGTCCGGGGACTTTTTGAACGATCTAGTATAATGCTCACATGACAGTCGCGGCGACTGGCGAGCAACGCTTTATGATTCAGCAAATGTGCCACACACACACTTGGCACTAACACACACACACACACACACATATACGCACGCATTTTTGTCATGCATTTTAATTAAAATTAACTTCATTTTTATGACGCTGTCGCTGCCTGTGTGGCATGTGTCGCATTGTCTCTGTTGCTGTTTGCTGGTTGCTTAGTTAGTTGCCACAATTTATACAATTAAATAAAGATTTTATTATCATGCCGTTGCCTTTTAATGTCTTCAAGCTGCCAGCGAGCGTGCGTGTGTGTATGTGTGTGTATTTGTAAATATTTAAGCTGCAAGCATATCAAATTTACTGTTGTAGGTGTCGCGTCGGCATATTTTAAAAGCTTTTCCTTACACAGCCGCGTTTACTTAGCACATACAAAGAGAAACGCAGACGAGAAACCAGACGAAGGACGCTGCATCAAGTCTCTGTGTGTATGTGTGTGTGTGTGTGATGAGCATGTATGCAAATTTATGTGACATTGTGGCAAGCACGCGCTCACTCTGGCTTAAGGCTTGCCCAAAGGAATTTCCCTGGCTATGGCTTTTGTTTTCTAGCTGACGCTGCAGCCAGTTGGGCGCCAAACATTGTCCTTGTTTTATCTAAAATGTATGCAAAGCTGTGTTTAAAGTGCGCCAACACCATCATACATATACTCCCTTTTTCTTTCTCTATACATGTATATATATATGTGTGTGTGTGTGTGTGCGTAGCTTGCTGGCAATTTAATGGGCGCGACCTGCCGTTGTCGTTTATGCATATTTAATAGTTGCTATTTTTGCTAAGTGCTCGAAATTGTCGTCATAGCCTCGAAGACGTTGAAGAGCTGCAAATCCGTTGCAAAGCACATTTAGATCACTCGTTAAAAGAGCTTGCCTATCAATCTGCCTCTCTCTTTCGCTTTGTGCGTCTGTCTCTGTCTCTGTCTGACATACAAACTAATTACATTTTTGCTCAATTGGCACAAGTTGCTCGACCTTTCTGACACTCAGACCAGGCAAGTTATACAATTAGCATAGAGAAACCAAAAGTTGCACAGGCATTTCAATGAATTTTCAAATTTGCCAACCCAAAAAAGTTTTTACTCCACAACCCCACACCTCCACCTCCGCCACAACCACCTATCACCTTTCAACTCAGCCACCCAAATTGCGCAGTCAGTTGCTAATGAATTGCTTTAGTTGAATGTGCGCCCAGATTTATGCAACGAAAATTAAAAGGTAAATAGCAAAGCGTCTCTCATTCACTCTGGCTTCATTTTCAAAGCAAGGATAATAGTTGTCAGCCTCAGTCAGTGTCCTTGTCCTGTCCCCTGTCCCATTCTATTTTATTCCTTGGAAAGTTTAATCAAGCGCTATTCTGTTTGCCGACATGCCACGCCCTCGCCCTCGCACTCGCCCTGCCTCCCACAGCAGAAGTTGAATCAACTTTGCATTAATTTCAATATTCCCACTGTTTTCATTTAATTTTACCAACTTAAAACTTAATTGTGTACTTCCGTCGACTGCAGCGCACTTGACTGCCCTCCCAGTCGTACTCGATCCACAGTCCTGCCTGCTTCTTGGCGCATTTTTTGACCCTGTATTTACAAATAACAAAAGGTCTATCAGGATTGTCAAACAAAAATTTCCATTAATCATGTCAGCGATGAAGACGGCGAGATTTTAAGGCCAATATGCAAAATCTAACTTCTTAAACTTGACACTTGAACTCTTGTTCGCGGCTTTGACCTCAAATATGTATTTTTGAATAAATGTTGAGCATTTTAATTTGTAGCTTGCTGTTTCACGTAGTAAGCACAAGGTTACTCACGGTCGAGTACGCTCAACTATAGCCTTTTGTACTAGTTTGCATTTAAATTTGCAAAAAATTAAAGTCGCTGGGGCGGCGTCGAAGCGCAACAGGTGGCAAACGCAAACTCATTTAGGGTATTTATGGGAAGGGGGCTGCAGGAGGAGAATATTCGGAGGAAGGGAGGTTGGTACGGACTTGGAGCGCGCACTTTGTGGCCGGATGTCTGGGTCTTGTAATTTGCAGAGCAGCAGCAGGAGCAGCAGCGACAGACAACGACAACGGCAATGATAGTTCCCCAGTTATGAATGGCAGTGGTAGCAGCTCATGTTGTTGCTGCTGTTGTTGTTGTCGTTGTTGCTGCTGCTGTTGCTGCTGCCGATGCAAAAAACACAGCGACCCCAGCAGCATCATCATTTAAAAGCGCATTAAAAACTTTTTAGATTAATTTCACTGCTGCGCTTTATTTTTTGCTTGCTGCGTTATTTACTCCTTTATCCTTTCTCCTCGTCGTTGTTTTTGTTTAATGTCGCGCATTTAAATTCAAAGTGCAACAATTTAAAACAACATAAAACCGTAATATTTAAGCATAATTTTATGTATGATTAAGTCTTTTTCTTATTTCGAATGCTGGCTTGCTAATACGTTTTTCGTGTTCCATTGTTGGTATGCATATAGAAATATGTCTGAAATTCAAAGTGCACTCGTTGTTGTTGTTGTTAGCAACTGGTAACAGGTAACAGAAATCGGGTAACTGCTGCTGCTGCAATTGAATAGACTTTAGCTTTTCAATACACATTTGACAAATCATCAATATTTTTGCAGAAAATGCATGCATATTGCATTGGGGTAACATGCAACCGAGCGATATAAGCACACACCCACACACACACACACACACACACTAATGTACTCTCTTCAATCATTTTGAATGAATTTATCTGCAATATTGGTGTGTGCGCATAAAGGTCGCTCAAACGCCATATGAACTTACTCACTCGTGTAGTTTTTAGTCCGTCGTCTCGTAGCTACAAATTCAATTCCACATACGAGAGTACATTTTTATTTTCCTTTGTGTAACTTCTTTCATATTTTTCATAATTTCTGCCCGCCAGTAAGCCATTCATAGAAAATGCTGCTTAGATTTTATCATTGAGCTTCCGACTCAATCGTCAAATGGTCTAAATCTTTGAACGTAGATGGATTTTATTTAAGCCACACCTGGGTTGCTTTTGCGGATTCATGTTCTCGTATCTAGCAGTTGAATAAAGACCCTACTTCCTTGGAATTGATTTCGATTTCTATGGTGATATACACAAATCTGCGGGCTGACCCTTTTTGTGGTCTGACCACAAATTATACGCAATTAAGCAAATTTGTCTAGGGTCTTTGATTTTGGTCCTGTCGCTGATTAACAACTAAAGGCACAAACCAAACGAAACGAGTGAAATACGGAAAGAAAGCAAAAAAATAATAACGAGAACAAACAGCATGTAAATAAATAAACGAGTCGAAAACGTACAGAAGGGCGAAACGGAAAGACAACAAGGAAACGGGCAAGGACAATGCGACGCCGTCCGGGGCAAGTTCATTTAACTTGCGGCACACTTCCGATTTACCGCAAATTTGAAAACCAACAAGCAGCCAAAAATTTGCCCAAAGGGCAACTCAGCAACAGCAACAAACGAACCAAACTGAAATCCAACAAGTAAATAAAAGTACGAGTACACAGCACATAAAGGTTAACCCTTGTCAAGGGGAGAGGCAAAGAAGAGAAAAAAATATATATGAAAAAAAGCCAAAAAAAAAATCAAGCAAAATTGTAAAATTCAATTTGAGCCCTTTTGCTATTTTTAACACTTTTAACTTTGATTTATGCAAAAATTTCCACTTCACTTTGCACATAAAGTTTTGCAGTTTCCCCTTTGCTATTTCGTCCTGTTGATTTGTTGATTTCTAGCAAATGTTTGCAAGTATTTTCAATACAACTTTCGCTCGAGTCGGTGATTGTCACGGTCACTCTGTTCGCCATCAATGAGACATTCAGTCACTCCCACATTTTTTATGTTTCCTCTTTTATTTTCTACTTCCGTTTTGACCATTGACAGCTGCAGTTGCTCTTCATATTTTCAAAACTCTTTTCTATTGTTCATTGTTTTTATTGCCATGGATGTTGAACTTGAGGTGCTGACAAAACAGCAATCGTTAATCAGCCAGTTGATTAACAGTCGATTAATAATCAATTGAAATTTCATGCATTTAATTATGCTATTCGAATTCGCCAAGTCGTGCATTATTTATAAGCCATTAAAGTTGCATTCACACAGTCATTCATTGCATTCATCGCATTCATTTTAATTGCCATTATTATGATAAATATTGCATAACACTTTTATGATTGCCCTTTTATTACATTTTTTAACTTTATTTGTTTCAAGCCAATTGAAGTTGGTTTCAGTTCATTTAGGGGGCTCAGTTCAGCTTTCAGTTCAGTTTGACAAACCGAATGAGAAAAAAATGCACTGCATACTTTTGGGCGCAATGGAAAAAATGGCATTAATAAACCGGAAGCCCAGAACAAGTCCGAACGGAAATGAAGCAAAAACACTGACATACACAGACACACACATCCACTGGGAATCTCTGGCTGTGTGTGTGTGTGTGTGCTGATGCATTGCTTAATACAAAGTTGGGCAACCCCAGGTCTCGGCCATTTGCCGCTCGGCATGTTTATCTGTGCGCGAAAATGCATTTTTGCATGCAACAAAACCGCAACAGATGCGGTCGCTTCAATATAAATGCAGTTACAAATGATGCCGACAAACCGTTGTACCCTCTGTATATGTATGTGTCTGTGTGTGTGCGTGCATTGTGGTCATTACAACGAAATTCGTTTGCAATTTAAGCGCCATGCGTACTTTTTATGGCCATATATGATGATGGTATATCTGGCACCACATTCGCTTGGCCTGGCTTGGTTCTGCTTGTTGTTGCCTTTATGCTTTGGTCATTTCCGTTTTTGTTGCAACTTTCCGTTGATGTTGCTGTCGTCTGGCCATTAAGTTCGCTGTCATCGCGCTGTCCGCAATTGCTCATCATTGCCGTGGCCATTTGTTGACTTTAACACACGCCAACAACACAACTGTGAGATAGATTCGGGCAACTGATCAGCTTAAGCTCCCCTTCATTTGGCAAATGGAAAGCTCGTAAGCTGCTTGCCGGGCAAACACAATCAGAGTGCGGCTAATGAAGGCCAAATGCAATATGGGCGGGACTAAAACCAAGAACAGTCAGTCAGTCAACCAGTAAACCAGCCAACTAGCCCCCCCAAAATCCGCTCACAAACTTCGTAGCGCTCATTAATGTGCATAATCAAAGCGACGCAGTCACGAGGCAAAGGCAACAGTGCTTGCAATACTGCGTGGCAGCATATTTGTCACACGATTACCGCATCCAATCACACGCTGCTTGTTGGTTTCTGCCTTGACATGGATTACATGACACTGCGTCAAGCCAGAAAACTCGGCTTCAAATCGCTCACGCAATTGCGGCAACCAAAAACAAAAAAAAAACAGTTGAAAAAACACAACAAAAATGCTGCCAACGTTGGCAGCATAATTTGCAGCTGGCCAAAGGCAAAGCAAGTGCCAAACCGAGGCATCCAACCAGGCAGACCCCTCTGGCCAAGCGCCAATAGACAATGTCCTGTGCAAATTTGTCAAAACCGAGCACCGAGCACCGAGCAACAAGAGCTCGTTGTGGTCCTTTTGAAAATGGTGCCAACTAGCGATGCCATTTTCAGTTCAATTTACTGAGTAAATTCACTCGAATCTTTTTTGAGTTGGGTTGAGTTGTTCATTCGATTCTTGATATTCAAGTGACATCTTTCAAATTGTTGTAATTTTAGATAGCTGATAAATGCATTTTATTTACACGATGTAACAAATAAAAATTAAATCAAAGCTCATCAATTGAACACAATGAACAATGTAGTTCATGAATGACAGAATAAGTGCAATCCATCATTTCAGTGACAGGTTCACTTGAACAGGTTCGGAACGAAAAGACACAACTCTAGTGACAACCACACACACAAACACACACCTCCACAACTGAAATTGAAACTGTTTAGTGATGTTGCTGTTTCTGTTGTTGCTGTTGTTGTTGCTCTTGCTTTGTCCTCGTTGTCTGCTTGGCTCTGGGCAGTCAGATAATTTGCTTGGAAATCCATTTTCCGCTCGTTCTGTGCGACATTTGTATAACAAACGGCCGTATGGGTTTTGAGTGTGTGTGCGGTTTGTGTGAGTGTGTGTGTGTGTGTGTCTATATGCACAACTTCATTGTGGCAATAAGCGGCAGACAATTGAGGCAAGAGCAACAGCAGCAACAGCTTCAAGCGACAATTGTCGTTTAAATGACAATCTTCTTTACTGTGTTGCAGATTCTTGACACAGCTGAAAAACTATATTAATGATAATAATAAGAATTGACAATAGACCTTGTTCAATTATAATTACCTGGCATTTCTGATAGTTTGAGTTTGTGGATATTCCTGTATAAACATCGTTTAAAAGGAAAACAAAAAAAATTTCACATAAATATGCGTTTGAAAACTTCCTTTCACGTTACTTTTGAAGATTCAAACAGCAGCTTAGTCGCCTTTTCGAGCAGCTACTAAAGATAAACGCAACGATTTCCGTTCCATTTTTGTCAAGCCAAATGCGACTTGGACCACCAAAATAATAATGATAATGATCATCATCATCAGCATCATCATCATGAGTAGCAGTAGCAGTCGAGACATCATTATTATCGTAGTCGTCAGTGGCACTTAGCAACATCGTTGCCAGCGGCTTAAGTAGTCAGCATCGTTGCCAGTGATTACTGGGACTACTGCTAGTCATGGTCTAACATTGCCATTCCATATTCATAATTGCTAATGGAATATGCTCTGGCAACCACGACAACAACAACAACAACAACGATGACGACAACGACAACGATGGCAAAGATGATGATGACGATGTGGCCGCCCTGTGATTATGAGGCCCAGTACAAAGTGCTGCTTGCATGTGTACTTATGTGTGTGTGTGTGTGCTTTTGGGTAGTCGCACAGTGGTTGAATTGGCTGATTTAGCGCACATCATTTATTTCTTTCAAAAATAAAAAAGATTTCTTCAAGCTGTTAACTTTACTAGTCTGTCATAATCAGGGATTAAAACCGAAACGAACATCGGTTTGAGTTACGGATTCGGTTATGTTCGCATTTAGGCTTTCGGTTATCGGTTACGCAAAATCTTTGATTAAAGGTTTCGTAACGGTGAACCGGTTTTTGTATGTTTCGGCTTTGAAATGCCGGTATGGTTTCGGTTCACAAAAAAAAAAATTGTTAAATTAATATAATTTTTTTTTTTAATATATTTATGTAATAACAATTAAATAGGCAAAAATAGAAAAGAAAATCAAAAATAAAATATAAAACTAATAACAAAATATCAAAAATCGCAAACTAAGTCGGAAAAAATCTAAACAGCTCAAAATTTTTCGTTGAAAATTATTTTTAGCTTGATTTTTAAATTTTTATAATAAAAATTTAAAATAAAACATGCTTTTAAAATTGTAATTAAAAATTACACCATAACTCTTATTTTCAATTTTTAAAATAACAATCAGAAATACAACTTTTGTTCAATTTTTATAACACATATATTATTTATTATAAACCGAAATTAACCCTTGTAAATGAAACGGTTACTAAATGGTTATTACGGTTTACAGAGTTTCAGTTTTAAGGTTTCGGTCAAATGAAAATATATTTTTTCGGTTACGGTTTCAGTTAAGGTTTTCAATTTCAATTGATTTTTACCGGTTAAAGGTTACGGTTTCGGTTAGGGTTTTAATCCCTGTTTATAATGCATTTCTGATGGCATTCATTGCTAAAAACTTCAGTAATCAAGACCATCAAATTATAATTTTTTTTTATATGTTCTGAATGTTAGCTTACTTCAAATAAATAAATACAAGCTATAAACTTTTTCTAAATTTTAAAAATCCCTATTATACATTTTGTTACGTTTGAGTAGAAATAGTGCCCACTGTGCGCGTGGGCTCATCACTCCGTGCAGCTGACACCGCCACTGTTGACTACTTGTCCCAGTTGCGACACATAGACGGTCGGTGTTCAGTTCCTGGGAGAAATTAATTTGGAACTTGCGAGACATTTGGCGTAAAGCGTCTATTTACATTGTGTACATTACGTATACGCCCAGCTGCCTGGGCTGGCTGAGGTTATGTTATAGCGTGCGCAGCTGTTCGCTTTTCTGATCCAAAAAAGAAGAAAAAAATAGAAAATATGGTGAAAAGAGAAAAGTTTAAGAAATGTGTGTGCTAATTTCTAGAGTCGCCACCGACGTCACCTGCTTCAAATTTTCAGTGTTTTCTGTTTCTGTCGCTGCTTGTGGCAAAGTTTTTCGTTTCGTTGCCGTTGCCGTTGTCTGGCAGCTTTTTGTTAATTGGTTCAGTCACCTGTCTCTTGATCTGGCAGTCAGGCGCACACGACCCGTGGCCACCATCGCTTGCCACCTTTTTGGAAACTACCAAGCGAATGGCATGTGGAGTGGGACATATTTTGGTCGGAAGGAAGTTTGTCGCTCTTTCTCTCGCCTGCTCTGACAGTTGCCCGTTGCCCAATGAACGTTTTAGATTACAATAGCTACAGACCTAGGCGACACATTAGCCCTGTGGTGGTGGTGTGCTGCGATGTGGTGCGGTGTGGTGTGGTGCGATGTGGCCACCCGGCGAGTTGAATCGACCGCAAAGTTAGCGCACTCCGTCGTTAACTTAATTGGCCATCACCACCCACTTTGCGGGTTTTTATGACTACGCTGACGACGACCAACAACTTGCTGCCCTTACCCTTCCCCCTATTCCCCTTGCCGACTTGGCCTGGCCTCAAAAAACAACAGCAATAACGGTGACTTTGTTAGGCGACGTCAACGTTGGCGTCGCAGTCGCTGTTGCCGTCAGCGTCGCCATCGCCTGTCACATTTTTGACATTTTTATTCAACATTTTTGCTGCCATTTAGTTGTTGCCATTTTCGCTTTCGTTTCTGCTTCTGCTTCTGAGTATTTTCTATGACTTTTTGTTTGTTGCTGTCACCTGGGCCATAATATTTTCTGTTGCCTACTTTTAAGCGCCAACACATTTTCATTTTCACTGCCCACAGCCCCGAATAGAACAGAACAGAAGCGTCGACGTTTGCACTCGGTTTGCCACGACTGTGTCTCTCTCTCTCTGTGATTAATAGGTGTGTTAATGGATGTCATTTTGATGTTTCCGCCAGGCGCATGTCCGTCCCCCCTCCCAGTCCTGCCCCGTGTCACTTTCCGTCCCTGAGCTCCACAGCCGGCTGACCCGCTGCCTTTATGTTTAATTTGAGCATTTCTCGCTAATTTTTAAGGCTCGTCATTAAATGTAGATAATTTTTTATATGCCACGGTGCCGTCCATTTTCTACGGTCTTCTAGGTTTACGTCTATGTCTCCCCTCTATTTCATGGCCTTTGTCTTAGGGCGCGTCGTTAAAAGCAAATGTAACGAGGCAGCTACATGAGCAGGGAAAGGAGAGATATAGAATCGGGACTGAAATGCCGCGGTTGTTAAAGGCTTTTATTTGTTGTTGTTGTTGTAGACAAATCGTAAAGGTATTTTTAATTAGTAACAAAAATGCATTTTTTTTAAAGCCGACTGAGAGCGTGCAACGCAAAAACTGTTGCCTCAAAAGCCTTAACAGTTGTTTTGTAAGTTCGTGACAGTGTCTGTGTGTGTGTGTGTGTGTGTGTGTGTGTGTGTGTGTGTGCAACATGTTTTTGTCCGCCCCTTCGACAGCCACGCCTGCTCAATTTTATTGCCACGACCGGGGGAATCGTGCAACGTGCAGCGGGCGCAGTAATCGATATGTAAACATGCGGGCTCAGAATTGGAGTCCTCGGTTGGGTTTGGGGAGTGTATAAATTTAGACAGCAACAACAACAACAACAACGAATCGAGGCAGCAACAAGCTGCAGTCTTTTGACTTTGGCGTGCAACATGTTTTTATATATAAATCAATTACTTGCCGAACATGAATATGCATGCATTTATTTATAGCCAAAGTCGAGTGCTAAAAACGCACTTTAAAGCAATTTGAAATTTTGCTAAAATTTAATTAATTTGTGCAATCAAATATGGACTGGCAGAGAAATATAAAAAGAGCTCATTAATTAGTGTCCCTAAGGCGCAAAACTCTTTGGAATTTGCATACTGATAAATATGATCAATGCCAATCATTTAGCTTAAATTTGTGACACACAAAAATCGAATTATCTGGCTGTCAAATTAATTGAGATTTGCCTGCTCAAATTGAAATTGACGCGCAAAAATTGTGAGCTGACAAAAAATTGTTTTGCTGGCGATTTGTGGCCAGAATTGGACAGCATCCTGGCCACATTGGCGACAGCAGACGACAGCAGGACGAAATTTGTCACAACAATTTTTGGGCCATGAATTGATATAAACGTCCGACAGAGCCCCGAAAAATAATGCGCTAAATAAATTGCGAAAAATTACATAAAATATTTAAGCGCATTCAAGTGTGGCGCCATAAAAAATGGCACGGCATTAAAAATTTTCGAGCGAAAGCAAAGCGAGCGGCAAATGCGACAGGCGGCAGGAGGAAAGGGGGCAGAAAGCAGGCGTCAAGGTGGTTGAAAACGCCATTTGTTTATGGCAGCGGAGGAGGAATGGGGGAGGGATGCTCTTGGTGTGTCGGGTTGACGGCATGTCAGACACGCGAATAGACAGGAGAGCCAAAAGAATAGACGGGACAAGGCACAAGGCAAGACAAGACAAGACAGGATCAGGACCAGGAAAGGCGAGGAAAAGCAAGGATAACAGCAGCAGCAGGAGAAGCAACAGCAAATTATACTTGTATGTTATGTATAAAACGGAATAGCAGCTGAATATTAGACATTTGAGAATTGGCATGGCAAATTTTTCATTGACTAGTAGCTGCTACAACATCCTGCAACCTCCCACAACAACAGCAACAACAACAGCAACAATAAGAATGCCACCTGCCAAGTAAGAATATAAGACATGTTGCCTTTCTGCCTGTCCTCCAAGGCAGGAGAAGCAAATGTAAACGGGCTACGTTTTAAAACTTGAACAGACAAATAAACCGAAATGTTTGTTGTGAGTCAGTCCTGTGTGTCCTGTGTGTCCTTCCTCCGACTCAGACGTTTTTAATGCATTTTTTATTTGGCTGCCGCACAAACGACTAGCAAATAGATGCACATAAAAATAAATAAGGCACACACACACACACACACACATTCACACTCATACAGAGGACAGAGGAAAAAAGGTCGCCCGTATTAACACAACTCGCCCAACTGCAAACTGGCAAACGGGCAAACTGAGGAAAACGCGAATGCTGCAAATTTTCGCTATTGGCGTGTTGTGTGTCCAGCCGCCATAAATTTCAATCCTGCTGAATTTTGAATGAACCCAAAGTCAGCTCTTGACCCCAACGAACAGGGACGGGGTTACGTGTGTGCCTCTCTACGTGCTTCACCTTTGCTTTAAAAACATATAATTTATTTTAAAAGAGCCCCTCAACACACACACACAAGCCAAATGGCCAAGACCTATGGCCAACGATGCCCACAAAATCAATATGAAAGACAAGATTTATGCGCCTGGTAATCGCTGCTCAACTCTCTTTTGAACCCTCCCAGACAATCTGTCTCTGACTAAGATTCCGGCAATGAAAAGGGAAAAGGATGGAGACTCTAGCTCATTAGAAATGCCAAACAGCAAATGCCTGACATTTGCATACACCTTCTACATAAAACAGATACACTCACACACACGAACAACTCTTTATGTATGATGTCACATTACAGCAGAGTGAATATCTTAATAGACCCATTGCCGACTTTCAGACTCTCTGACTATGGACTGTCGAGTCTCGAGTGGCGGAAAAAATTGCTAAACTTTCGGCCGTGCGTGAGGACGTTCTTGGCAAAATATCAATGAAAATGTCATACGCACACCCAAGTAAATTGCCAAAGCCTGAGATAAAAAAAAAAAAAAAACAAACAGAGACAGAAACAAGGAAATAAAAAAAAAAAAAACAGAAAAACAGAAAACTGTTGCCTACACTTGGATGTAAGGCATTTTTCTACTGCATTTGCAGTGTAAAGAAGTCAGAGAGACTCAGACGCTGGGAACACATGTTTTGAATAATTTATGCGGGCGAGCGAACGAAATGTGCCCACCAGGAGTTGAGCCTGTTATCCTGGCGCAAACATCCTGTCCTCCCTTTCCCTTCTCCCTTTGCCCGAATCACTTGGCACTAGGCCAGGCAAAGTTTTTCCACACTGAGAGACTCAAACTCGCACTCTGGCTAAAGCAAAAAAGGTGATAAATGCATAAGCAGAAAAGTTTTTTTTCGCCTTGCGACTTTGCCACTCGAATTCGCCAGCAGTGGAAAGGAGAGAGAACGAGAAATTCATGGAGAGAGATGGGAAACGAAACATACTAATAGCGAAATTGCTACAAATCGTTTTGGCCAAACTTGCGCAAGTTTATTATGTTCCACACACACACACACACACACACTTGTATATGTGTACTTGCCACGATTGAGACTCTGTCGTTATTTTGCACCTTTCCACATTCTAATTTAGTTTCGCTTCAAATATTTATGCAAACAAATTGAAATAAAAAGAGTTTGCCGACTCTCGAACGCAATAAAGCCCACAACGTAAATATTTAGTGGTGTCGCATCAAAGCGAGGGCCAAACGATGCGTTATAACACACACACACTCATGCATACATACACTTGTGTACACAAAAAACAGTTTGTTATTAAAAAAAATCACATTAAAAATTCAATTTAAAATGCAAAATAGTACAAGAATAACATATTAGGGGAAACAATTTAAAGGATAGACCCGATCTCTAATGAACTTTAAAAGAATATAATCAGTTACTCAAAGCTGCCCAAAACCATTTGCTTATATACCTGAAAACAATTTAATTACTTTAAGTGTCAAAATATTTGCAGAAATTTTTGATTAAATTCAAAAGTGATTGAACAAAATTTGTTTTTTGTTAAAATAAACAGGTATAAAATACATTTCAAAAGAATTCAATCATAAAATATGCAAACAATAAATAATGTCTTTCAAATTTGATATAAATTTATGACCTAAAACATGTAAAAAGAATTAAATTACATTTGAAGTACACGGACTTTTCGTCGAAGATTTCTATATGATCCTAAACACATCTGGAAATACTGATTAAAAATGGGTTTGATTTAATTATTTAAGAATGAATTGTAATTTAAGATTTTATATTTTAGTAAATATTGATTAATTTATCAGAATTTTTGAGTTTTGTAAATAATAATAATGTAAATATATTTGCCTTTATTTGTCATGCCTTTCACAATAATATTACAGTGATATTTCTTTTGATTGATTCTCTAGTTGCAGTGATTTATCGAGAAGTTCTCCTGCTCCTTCGTTCTCTTGGATCAACCCTTGAGAATGCATTTATAGTTAAAATAAATATGAAACTAAAATGAAATGTAAATAAACTTGGCTCTCCTTCATGCTTGCTCACTCAGTACCCAATCGTATCTCAGTTGCTCTTTAGTTATAGCCATGGCAAGTGGCTTTGGTATGAAACTTACTACCGCTCGGGTTATTGCTGTGCTGCCATCTCAGGTGTTTTGTTGTCGACGTTGTTGTCGTTGTTGTCGTTGTTGTGGCTATGGAGTTTGGCAGCAGCCGCAGCTGTTACACTTTGGCGGCATTCTCATATAATTTATTGCCCTACGGCCCGCCAGGCAGTCAAGTCAGGTGGGCGGGCCTTGAGTTGGGTTTTCTCTCTTTGTGTAATACATACATACATATCTATTGCCCCGTCTATGTCTATGTGTCTCAGTCTTTCGTTGTGGTTTCGGCAGTGCCTGTAACTGTGGTCGGGTAACTAGGCCGCAGCTACAAGTTGCGTTTATCAACTGCCACAACTAGTTGCGAACAAACAACAGTATGGAGAGGGATGATAGCCTCAAATGGGTAGGAATTGAGAATGGGGGGGAATGGAAACACCCGTCTGTCCAATTTGAGCTTTCTAATTAGAATTTATAAGCTTCTTGGCTCTGGCTTAAAGTCGACAGCACAATTTAAAGCCGCCAACAGACGCATCGCATCATATTTGCAACATGCTGCATGCAGCATGCAGCATCAGGCAGCAATAATTGTTATTTCAAAGGCTGCAACTGCTGCTGCCGAGGCTGCTTTGTTATGGCTGCAGTTGAACCTGCAGTTGGGGATGCAAATGCAAATGGAAATGGAAGGAACGTGTGCCGACAGTTTTCCGCTGTTGTTATTTTTACCTACATACGCAGCTTATTGTTTTTTTTATTTTTTTTTGTTTTGCCAGCAGTTTCAAGGATGCCATCGACGGCATCATCATTGTCATCATCATCAGCATCAAGGGGGGAGAGGGGGAACGGCAACAGTGCGGTATATAGTCGACATCAATGGACCGATCCGTGGCCCAGCATCGCCGCACAAGCGGAAATGTCGAGTCATATCTGTGTCGCTGTGGACTCGGCATACACAACGAGGGGGTGTTAGGGCGGGGAGGGAGGGAGCGTATCAGAGACAGACGAACAAACGACCACAATTGCAACGGGTTGTCAGAATGGATGGGGGATAAAAGAGTTGCGCTCCGGACGAAAAGCCTTTAATCGACAGCAACATATTCGATTTTAATATTCATATGCCGCCATAAATTCACAACAACAAAAGTGAACGTTGCTCTCCGTGAAATATATGAGGGTGTTGATATGGACACACACACAAAGAGAGTTGCCTCATATAATATATGATATATTGGGAGGGACTTTGGACAGCTGTTGCTGGCACTTCATGAAATGCACTTTTCATCAGACACCGCCTGCATTTTGGAATGCAATTAAAGCGGAAGTCGCCTTTGTTCGCATTATTAGCCAAGGAAGAAGCGAGACAGAGATACATACTTAAAATAAAGCGAGGGCGTAACTTATTTAGTGAGCAATATTATAAAGCTTCCGCCCACTTTGGGAACCAACCTAATTATAGCCACAAAGTTAACGAACGAAACCTGACATCTGTAAAGAATACACCCTTTAACAGGCATGTGCACATTTTTATAAGACCTTCGTTCAGGCATTTTCTAATGAATAGATGGATGGACTCGGCAAAACAAAGCAAAAGTGGTAATTAACTCAATATCTACCCCTAAATTGCATTTTAATACCCATTTTGTACAATTACCCAATGGTTTTCCAACCCAATTGATGACTTGACATGGTTATTTGTCCAGTCGACAGATACATTGAATATTCATAAATGTGGGTAAGAATCAGTTGCTTTTTTCTGCAAAAGAACTAATTATATAGAATTTTCTTTTTGCCTTTTGCTTTTCCACTCACAAACACACAAATGATCATTGTGTACAATTGTGCGTCACTTTAAGGCGTCTCCAACTAGAAAATCCAATGTGGAGCACATGTAAGAAATTAAACAGACGCCCACTAAATTGGACCAGCCACGTCACAGTGAATGACGCAGTGCTCATTACAACAACAACATCAAAAACAACAACGGCATGCCGAAGATTTGATACCCTTTCAGTATGATATGTTAGTCCGAGAACAGTACAGTCCGAGATTCAATACAATATTGGATACATAATATATCATATTGGCTAAGATCAATTTGACAATAAAAAATAAAAATAAAAAACAATAAAAAAAGAATAATATTGAGCGGATGGACATGATTATATAGATTCAGCTCGCCATCCTGATCAGGTATATATATGCATATTTATTGTTCTGTTAAAGATCTTTCATGCTTTTTTTTAAAGCGTTACACAATTCGTGACGAAATTTTAAGACCCTCTACAAGTGTATAAAAGGGATTCACAAAAGCCTCGGCTATCACAGGCTGATGATGCCTGATGACACCCCTTGCTTCCGTCTCCGCCTCCATCTCCATCCCCATTCTTATACCCATCTCCATCCCCATCCGTGGCGCACTTCAAAAACTTAACCGTTAGGCATATGCGTGATTATCTCGTACTCTCTGAGCTACTGTCCGACAACGACAACGACACCGACACCGACAATGGCAACCCCCTCGGTTGAAGCAACAGCCCTTCAACAATTGCGCGCTGACCCAGTTACCCGGCAACAAAGGCGGAAGCAAAGGAAACATGCTGAAAGACCCGAGACACACACAGAGAAAATGAGAAAGGACGAGGGATAAAGAGAGAGAGAGAGAGAGAGAGAATAAAAAGGCACATGTCATCATAGAAATCAGTGAGCGCTGGGCAAAAGCAACTGAAACTGCCGCTGGCAATGGAGCTTATGGAAAATATAGAAGGCAAAAAGGCGCTTGGAAAATTCATTAAAATGAATCCACGAAGAGCAGGGCGCAGGGAGATGTAAAGGAGGATGGAGGGGGGGCAACAATGGACAATGGTCTAGTTGGGTCTTGGGGGCTTATCGGGCTGTGCCATATGTGCGCACACGCGTCACAGAAGGACACACAGTTCATAATCAAATATTTAACATACTTTTTAGCAGAGCTTCTGCATATTACAATAGCATTTCCGGTCAGCTTGGCAGCAGACAAACAGACGGACAGACAGACAGTTGCAGCCCAGCTTGGGACGCAAAGTGGAGACATTACCATCTACCATGAAGAGGGCATCCAAAGAAGGCTGTGAACCGTGTAATGCAATGAGCCGCAGAGGAAAATCCCCAATGAATGTTAGTTGTCCGGCACTTGGGAGCGTTAATGTGCCATAACGAATGCATTAGAGACTTTTCCCATGTAAGCGTTGCCAGGGGAGGCCATTTTAATATTTAATTACCACACACTCACCCACATGGAGAGAGTGTCCGAGAGGAAGAGAGAGAGAGAGAGAGTGGAAAGACGACTGCATTGTATGCAAGCTCCAAGGCACTATGGGGATTTTTTAATTTATCTGGTACTTATTAAATAATTGCTGATTAAAGCTTTGTGGAATGATTTTTTAAAAAGTATATCGTTTCTTTGTTTTTGGGCTTAGCGAATGAAAAATAATGGTTTTATAATATGTGCGAACCAAACTTGCAAGTTTGTTGTGTTATCAAATAATCAGTCTGTTTATGTTTTCCAAAATATCCAAACCCAACTCACTACTTATTATTCTCCTGAAATATAAATTGGACTCCTGTAGCATAAAGTTACGATAGGTACAATTAATTAAGTTCTCATATGAAATAAAAATGTTCTTAATCAATGTTCGGGCATCAGTTGTTAATTTAATATCCAGGTGTTAAATTAGTATAAATAATATTAATTAAAAGAAATAAAATTGAACAATTACCAAAACAAATCGCAAAATGTCCATAGTGCAAAGGGTTGCCCAATAAAACGAAGCCCCAAAAAGTATGCTACAAATTCCGAGTTGAGCTTGTGCCATATGGAGAAAACATATGTTCTTGCCTCCATAGTCATATAACAATGCACAAGGAGCACAGACGGCAACAGCTTCCACTGATATCATTACTCAACCAACAAGCCACAAAAACACACACGTACACACACACACACAGAGACACATACATACAGAAATACAGGCACACGTGAAGTCATGCGAGTTTCCGTTTAGTTGAGCTGTGCGTGCCGTGTTCGTTTTTTGTCTGCGTTTTGCGCGTTTTCTTTTGCTCGCTTTCTCTCTGTCTCTCTCTCTCTCTCTCTCTCTCTGTGATATTATCAAGTGAAGTGCTTTTGCGGTTTTTGCCATTGCCATTGCTTTGTCTATCGCACACACGCCTCCCACTCCTCTCGCGAGCTGGCTGATGTATTGTGTGTTGTGTGTGTGTGTGTGTGTGCATGCGTTTTGGCTTTGTTATTATTACTATTACCACATGTTGTTTTTGTATTTAAGCTAATTCTTTTATGTACATAAAACGTGCAGCCACATAAAAATAAAAACCAAACAGCAAACAACAAACGACAAACGACAAATAACAAAAGCAAAGCAAAAGCAAAAGCAGAGAGCGCTGCATGATAAGCCAAGTGGCGAATTCAAGCGTAGTCAGCATTGATAGCAACCACTCGCAGCACTCGCACCACCCACTCTAGCCATGATAACGGTATAAAGGTGCCTACTTCACACAAAATTACCCTTTTCAATTTGCCGCCATGATGCCAGAGACTGTCGTTGTTACCTCACTCTGCTCTCTCTCTTTTCTCCCCTGTTGTGCGCTCGTTTATTGACTTTTTGTCATTGCCGCTAATGCATAGCAGTAGCCAACAACAGACAGACAAACAGACACACACACACACAAACACACACACAGTCAGCATCAGAAGCAGCTTTATTTTTATAGCTCGCATTACGTTTAATGTTTGGCTTAACTTAGTTACTCTCGATCTGGCTTCGACCACGTCTCTGTTTCTGTCTCTGACTTTGTTTCTGCCTCCATCTTCATCTCTAACTGTGTCTGTGACATTGTTGCCACACTGAGTGCGGTAATTAAGTGTCACAAGTAATTACAATACACTTATGCATGTGCTGCATGCAACATGGCTTTGTAATTAGAGTTTAGCGCCAACACTCGACAAAAACAAAAGTCGAAAGACAGAAACAATTGCAACTAACTACTCTACTCACTCTCTTTCTTCTCGGTTAATTTCAATGAATATTCTGTGAGCTTGGCAATTATTTGCCAACAGGTAACAGCGTAAAAAAAGAACCCGTAAAAGGATTTCCACGAAAACTAACTTGGATTTAATCAACATTTTTGCTATTTAACCAGTCAACTGTAAACAGGAAGAGATGAGCTTGCAAAGTAATTGCATTTTTAAGTTCATTTGATATAATACATATCCTTAAAATAAATAACACTAAGAACTTAAAAAATAAGCTAACAATACTTGAGAATTTCTCATAAGGTAAACATTTATATTGAACAGTAAGAGAATTATAATTTGTATCTTTAATTATTTTAATAAATTCAAAAAAGAATAAAAATTTTAGACTAAACTCAATTGAGTCAATAAATATATCTATTAAAAATTGATATCAAAAGCTTGCCCAACAACACTCGACAATTTCTAATAAAGTAATTGAATTTTTAAGCTAAATATAATTAAATAAATAAATAAATAAAGTAAAAACAATATTGAAAACTTGACAGATGCGAGTATCTAAGCTGCTTTTGGGGCATGCCGTAAGCAGTAAGTACACTTTGAATTGCCCTTTCACTCTCACGCTGCCACTCTTTCTCTCTCTTGCCTCTCGCTGTCTCTGTCACTCTCTCTCGCTTTTGTTGTTGACTTTGTTAGCTAAACTAGCGCCAAGCGAAGCGTACCTTAACCAAGTTAACCAAACAGAAATGCAAAAGCTCGTTTAAGCACCACTTAAATTTCGCAATGCAGCAGCAAAAACAAAAAAAAACAAAAGAACAAATAAAAAAAGTATATATAAATTATGAATGATGAATGGGAGCGCACCTCAATGGTTGTTGCTGTTGCCATAAATAAGTAGAATCGCTGTAATTTACTTAACTTGCGTAAATATTAAATATTTATATTGTTCTCTTCTCTTTTATTTTTCTCTTTTTATGTACCGTAATCGTATATACTTCATCTACTACACACACAACTACAAACTTGCCTACTCAACTCAACTCAACTCAACTCAACTGAAACATCTTCAACTTCTCTACTGTGCTGTGCTGTGCCTCTGCATCATCAACTACAACTACAACTACAAATCCAACTACAATCATAAAAAAATACATTTAACAATACCGCCAAAATGTGTCTTCTGCTGGCGACTGCGATCCTTGATTGTAAATCCTTTTTTGGCCATAATGCAGCGCGGAAGCGACGAACTTTTGAGTCAAGCAGCAGTTATGGCGCCCGCTTCCGACAATAATAATCAGGATCTGGCCACAAAGAAGGCCAAACTGGAACCGAGTACCGTTTTGGCCGGCGGAATTGGTAAGTCTTCTTCTTCTACTTTCTACTATACTTCACAGCTCACCTGTCCCTATATATATATCTCTCTCTCTTTCTGTTTCTGATACTTACATATATCTCTGCTTTTATCTATGCCCTTTCTCTGGCATGCATGTCTGCTGGCCATATTGTGGGCATTTAAGCCCATTTTATTGCACATTTGGGCCCTCGACTTGAGTGCATTTAGTGTATTTGGGCTGGCCAATTAACCCTCCAAAGCTAGCTTAAGTTGTGTTCTGGTCAATTGCGGCAGTAGCTTGAGACATTGCCGCACTAACAGACTGGGCGTGTGGCAGTGAGCAAATTGAGGCAGAGTGGGAGAAGCAGAGTATGGGAGAAAGGGGCACGCACTCGCGAGTCGGGTCTTATAGCCAATTAACCCGCTAATTAGCATGGAAACAAACATTTCGGCGGCACAATATGGAAAGTCTGCCACGTTTGCATTATGAGCAGCACGCCGCAAAATTCTAGCACATTAATTAGTCTCATACACACAGAGGTCAACGTGTATAGGCCTGCGCAAAGTAATAAAGCTAATCAAAAACCGCTCGCGCCAAAAAACCAGAAGCCAGAAAACCAAACCAGAACCCGAACCACACATTAGGCAAATATTTGACAAGCGGTCGTCGAAAGTCGAAACCAAAAACCGAAAATCAGTCAGCCGCAGAATGATTTTAAATACAAGCAAATCCATGCACAACATTTTCATATTAAACAGTTGCCAATGCCGTGACTACTTGAATCGAACTAGGCCAAAAGAGGCGTGGCAAGGCCATAATCATCAACAAAGTCCGCTTCATAAATAGCTAGCAAAGTGAAATGCGTTTTAATTTCATTAGAATTGCACTTGCCCTCGGTGTGAGCGTGTGAGTGTGTGTGTGTGTGTGTGTGTGTGTGTTGAAAATTAATATGCTTTTGGCTTTTTCAATTAGCAGTCATTATAAACGTGTCGATGCTTTGAAAATGGCTGTAATTAACTGTATTTGGTGGTTCAATTGAAGGAAAGAAACAAGAGTCAGTTGGCAGATAGTCAAGTGAAACCTACACACAAACACATACAAATACACGCACACACACACACGAAGTGAATGGCAATCGAGAACGAAAGGAAAATAAACGCAAAAGCAAAAGCATAATATTTATTTATTACTCTACAAAGGACTTTGCTATTAATTAAAAAGCAACAAGCGCTGACCCTCTCACACACACACAGGCACACTCACCCACGTACAGAGTGGCAACACTGGGCAGTTAGTAACTGGCAAAGAGTTGCAAGGGCATCCATTGTCCAATGGTTTGGTTTGGTTTGGTTTGGTCCAGACGCAGACTCAGACGCCCCAACGGCATTTGAAGACCAATTCATGCATACGAACGAACGAACGAGCAAACGCAGAGAACGCAGGCAATTCGACTGCTTGGGAACGCAACCAACACTTGACACCTGCCGCCTGCCACCTGCCAACTGCCAACTGGCAACCTGCCACCTGCGGCCTTTTTAATTTTCCACGCAAAGTTCATGCGCAAACACAAAGCATGGCATATTTTTAAAGTCGTGCGAACAGCTTAAAGTTGAATTCGTGAGCCAGACAATAGAGAAGCTAAAGGAAGCAAACGGAAGGAAACAGGAGAAGAGAAAAGAAAAAGCTTCAGTCGCTGTTCCACTAAGAAATACTCTGCTTCTCAGCTTTTTGATATCTTAAAGTTGTAGAAGGTGTCTGCATATCAAATTTGGTGCCTCTAGCTCTTACAATCTCTGCGATCTGTTCTTGTATATGTACTGTTGGTGGAGATAAAAAATATAGCAGTTCTATGAGGTCTGTCAGAGCTAATACCGCTTGTTACCTTCACTTGCACAAATTAAATATACCTTTGTTACAGGGTATACAAAAATCCAATGAATTCATTTCTGTCTGCGTGTGATTTCACGTCGACCACTTTAAGCTGACGCACAAAAGCAAAAGTACGTTGCTGATGCCGAAAATAATAACAAAAGACATTGCTAAATAAATGTGTAAGGACACTTTTATTGCATTGCAAACGCCAGCACACAAGAACAACAAAAGTAACAACAACCAAAGTAACAACAACAACAACAACGGAGAGCAGACAAGTAAATAGGCGGCCGGCAACAGAGGCAACAAAAAGCATTGTGTGGCCAGCCTTAGATAAACACACGCAACAGAGATAAAGAAAGTGTGAGAGAGAGAAAGAGATAGAGACAGACACTGACAAGAATGCCAAAAATTGTTTCTTTATTTTTGTTGTTGCTTCTTGTGGTTTGTGGCACGCACCACTTGCCACCATCATCGCAACGTATCGACTTGTCCAACGTTACACGTTCCACGTCCATTGGCGTTGTCAATTGTATTTGCTGTGCCTCAAAAACCAATACACTGGACGCAACGTTTCCGTTACACGAGCTTAGACCAACGAACATGCACCAAATTTTGCACGTAAATGTAATAAAAGCACTCGCCTTGCCCCCCAACCACCGAATATAGTGTATATATAGTATATACCACGCCCAGACACTTCAACTGAGTGTACCTGTATGTGTGTGTGTGTGGAAGCACACTTGAAGCAAGTGGCCACGCTTCGTTCAGCTCATCTCACAATGCAAAGCTTATTCCTTATATCACACAAACATACTTGTGTATATTAATATACATATTTTTCGCTTTTTTCCTTGCTTAAGCATCCGTTTGGTCATGCAATAAACACTCGCAATTTCTTAGTGGCATTTGATTTATTTTATTTTGATTATTATGCATATTTTATGCAAGCCAAATTAGACCCTGGGGACGGCAACTCGAGACGTCGACTAATTCAACCACGCAACGGGTAACTTCAACTTCAACTCCAAGCCCGACTCCAACCCTAATCCCACTCAAACTCCCAACCCCAATTCAAATCCCAATCTATAGCCAAATCCATTCCAAGCGAAGCGTGGCAATGTCGCGTGTTTCTGGTCTGGGAGAGCAGCATGTGTACTGCCATTGTTGTTGTTTGTTGTTTATTGTTACAGCACTCGCACACACATATATACACACAAGCTCACACACAGACACACTCATGGTACGCTGTTTGTATAGCCCGCCAATATTTGTTTGCTTATTGACCGATTTCGGGGGCAGCTTTTGGTCAACAGCGTGTCAGAGTTCAAGGTGTTAAAACGCAGCGTTAAAAAAATATTCAATAAAAAGGAACGCAAGCGGGAGAGAGATAGCCAAAGAGTGTTGGTAATATTTTCGAATGCCTATAAGAATATTGTTAAATAATAACAAGAATTCCAAAGATGCGAAGAAAAATTAAAAATACTAGGATGATTTTAGCTTGAAAATAAGGATAAGGGTATTAAAATAAGACAGAAAAAAACTATAAATATATTATTACAATTTATATTTAATTTTTTGTTTCTTTTGCACTTTATGCTTCATAATAGAATAGTTTCAGAATTTTAACGAATTGCATGCTTTCATTAATTATTTAAAATATCTTAGTATCAATTGTGTCCATTAGTAAAATTATGTTTCTCGCATTAAGTAACCAAAAATTTAGACCGTTACTATTTAAATGGATTTGGCCATGAAATAAATATTTCGCTGCCTTAAGATTTTAAAAAAGCTATCTTTTCCTAATAGTAACGATATAGATTTTAAGCACTTTTAGTACTTCGACTTTTTAATAAATTTTTGGAACTTTCAAGTTGTATTTTTCACTTATTGCAATCCTTGTTTTGATTCTTGTAATTCTTAACAAAATATTCCAAATTCGCTTGAGGTAAAAATATTACCATATAAACAATAACTCCAAAGGCTCAAACAATCAAACTGACAAGCTGCACTTTGCGCGCTTTTTATTGCCATAACCAATAATCAAAAAGACGACTGTGGACTATGTTCTGTGTCCTGTGACCTGCGTGTCCCACGTTGTCCTCTCTGTGTGTGTCAGTTGAGCGCGTGCCGTCGCCTTGTCTCGAATATCAGGGAGCAGCGAGTGCTTGCACGTCTCTCTGTCGGTCTCTCTGCCTGTCTGTCCGTCTGTCTGCCGCCTCGCATTGCGTGTAAATATTTTCGCAGTCAATAAAATAATATTGTCACATACATATATAGATATTTTCTTTTTTGTCATTGCTGTCACATTGTCTGCGTAAATATTGAGACAACACTGCAGCAAGCCAGGAATAAAAATCAGGATTTGCACTTGGTCAAAAGGCAGCAAAAAGGCAGCTGTTTGATCATTTATGACTGCCACTGTGACATGTTACAGTCTCAGTCATCGTGTGTGCGGTTAGTTTAACATGCAGTTATTGCCATTAAGTATATAGCTTAACTTTTGGACCTTTGTGTTTGAGTTGACTCAATTAAGCATACGACCCGTTGCCCTGCTTCATTTGATAGCATACTTAAGGGCGCAAATGCAAACCAAAGTACATAATTCTCAATGTACAAATGAAGTGGAAAAAGTTATGCAAAGCATTTGCCGTCCCTCTCTACAATCCCCTCTGTGTGTTTCTCTCCCTCCGTTGCTCTCAGTTTAATTTATACAATTGATATACCTCACAAAACTCGAGTAGACTAAGACTCCAGCTGCCATACGCCACTTGACTGCACATACAGGACATGGCAACTGCAACTGCAACTGCATCCTCCATATCTCTCTCTCTCTCTCACTCTCTCTGACTCTGTCTCTCACTCACGTCAGTCTCGCTTGAAGAAAAAAACTACTCTCGTAATTGAAATGCAATTAAAATTTGTAAACGTCGTCAGCATCAACGTTCTTCCAGTCTGCGTGCGTTGACTTATCGCATACGTATCTTTCTCTCTCTACCCCGCCCTCTCTCTGTTCCTCTTTTTTCTCTCTCTTCTCTCTGTCTCTGTCTATCGCTGCCTAGCCTCCCTTAGCCTTGTGTCTATGTGCTGACAAATTTTTAATGAATTACATTACTTGCGGGTGTTAGACTCTCGGGCCTTGGCTCAAAATAAAAAAAAAATGAAAAAAATTCAGAAAAATTGTGGAAAAAGGAAAATCGTTATTTTCAATTATGGCCTGAAAACAGAAAAAGGAAATTCAAACATGTCTGCAGGCGGTTGAGTTTCAGTTATTCAAAACTTGCGCTATGATTGATTATGCTCACAGACAGATGTTTAAATTAAAGACAAAGTGCTGAGCAAAGTAAATATCATTAAGTCGTAACGCAAACACACACCAACACACAGACACAGAGACACACACACAAGCACACACAGAGAAAGCGCTGGGCGGCAATTTAAAATTTATGATGTGTGAGCTTGTAAAAACCTAATTTACTGTCGCATAATTAAAGGCAATGTGTTCCTATGTATGTATATTCAAATATGCCAATGCTTACGCCCAAAACAAACACTCACACACACACACACTCACACTGTCGCCACGCCTACATTAAATCATTAAATGTTGCCACATAAGCACAAATTTAATTGTTATTAACAATCAGCACTTTTTTTCTTCCTCTACCTCCCTTCAACTGTATGTGTTAGTAAAATGTGGAAAGGGTTGGGATGTGATGCGTTGTGTTGTTGTGTGGTGGTGTGGTGGTGCGGTGGTGTAGCTACTTGTATTGGACGAACATTGTGCGATTTATCGTGTATTTTTCGTGGCTTTGTTCCAACTGTCGACGCTCGACGCTGCTTTTCCATTCATTTTCATTTACCTTTTTCGTTTGTTTCGGTTTTTTGTGTTTGCTTTATGAATTTAAATTGTCATTAATTAACTTCATGGATGTGTTGGGCATCGGGATGGATGCAATGGATCCAATGGCCAAAAGGAATACACAGCGTTTCAAATTATTACACATACGCCGCATTGTCCGCACATGAACACGGACACGGACACGGACATACCGAACTGTTGCTGACCATCCATTATTTTACTACTGCCCATGCCACGCCCATGTTGTTGTTGGCACTGCCCCCAACTCAATTACAGTTTGTAAACTTTTCAATTAGCCATAAATAGTTTATGTATATTATTTTCATGCAATTCATCGAAGGCCTCGGCATGACGCTGCATATGTGTATGGACTTAATTGAAAAGTGCCGCCGACGCAACACCCACCCCGCACTGTCCGCCCACCTCTTCAGTCGGTGTTACCGTGCGTGTCATTAATACAGTTAAGCTTTAGTCGCGCCTCCGTTGCAGCTCATTTTAACGCGCAACAGTGCGTATGATTGCTATTTATATCCATGTTCCATTGACAGGCGACACGCAACAAGCATCATTATCGAATGCAAATTTCATGTCCCCACACGCTCTCTTTTGTTTTTTTTTTTCTTGATTTTTTTTGTTTCTTTTTTTGCAATGCTTGGCAGTTTACATGTTTGTCTTACATATTTTTAGCAACAAGTCCTATAATTGTCTCTATTAAAATAATTTGTTTTAAATATTAGTTGTCTGTTTTTTGCATGACTTTCTTGATAGAATAATATTTTTCGGAACCATTATTTCCACTGTTTGAAACTGTCGAAACTTTTGAAGAAAAAAGCTCAGTTTGGACTAGGTCTTAGTTGTTAGTCTTGATTATAATTATTCGCAATAGAATTCATGCTATATCAAGATAATTCAATTTCAACAAGTAGGAATTGTTTAAAGCACCCAATGCA
This sequence comes from Drosophila recens, assembly GCA_037043495.1. NCBI lineage: Eukaryota > Metazoa > Arthropoda > Insecta > Diptera > Drosophilidae > Drosophila > Drosophila recens. Next base: position 26,842 of record JBAMBJ010001589.1, read on the forward strand.
ATGTATGAATGTCTGTAGCTTTAACAAAATCAGCCGCAGGACATGAGGCAACATTCGGATTGCCTCACTGAGCAATCCCAACAGTTCTTTTTTTTCTCTTTTATTTTTTTTCCGCTTCAGTTTGAACTGCAGCTGCATGCTTCGGGGGCTTGTTGGCTGTGTTTCCGGCCGTCGTTGACTCGTCGCCATCTTCCTTTTCAATTATACCCCGGCTTGGCTGCAGGTCAGGTACTGGGCGGTGCTGGTGGGTGGGTGGTACTCGGGAATGGCGACTGTGGCAGAGCCCGAGGCAGAATCGTTCCGTAGTCGATTTGCTCATTGCACTGACGTTTTTCGTTTTCACACCATCAGGCAGCGTTTGTTGCGATTTGTTACAAATCTAGCAAAAGGAATGCAACAACAGCAACAAGAACAACAACCTGAACAACTCATCGCAGTTACGATTGCCAGCAGAAAACAAACCGAAATTGAGTTGTTGATGGTGAACGTCAAAAAATCCACAAATTTTTCCCTTTTCTTTTTTGTTTTTTTTTTTTTGTTTTGGAGGAATGCATGTTTCAATTTTTGTTTTATCCGCCATTTTTTTTTTATAAATTGTATGTATCTTTTTTGCTTTATTTCGTTTTGCTGCTCGTTGACAACGTCATCATGCATGATAGATAGTTTTACGTATTTTCGCTGCTGTCGTTTTTTCCGGCAGCTGCCCGACGGCACTTGATTTGTTGTTTGTCTTTTGCAACACGTTTCCGCCTCTGTACATCTTTATTATTTAGCTATCTCTATACCCGTACCTAGATGAGCTACAGAATTTATATTGAATATTTTGAATATTTAAAGAATAGGTAAACTTATATTTTGATTTAAAATCATTGCATATCATAAACTATTTGTTAAGCAGTTATAATTACATATTATTGTTTTGATAGGACATCTCTGGGTGCTGGCAGAAATAGTCTCAACTGTAAGCTAACATTATTTAGCATATATTTCGAATGTTATATTAAAAAAGATACCGGGTATATTTAAGTCGAGTACTTATTTTTTTTTTGTTTGGCACAATTTTATTTCTAGTTATTTATGGGCTCAGAATACAGAGAGAAAGAGAGGGGGAGGGATTGGGGAGGAAAGAGGTGGTGAGAACATCGGCCGGCGCTTGGTCATTGATTTTTAATAAATTTGTGAACTGCCGAAAGGTTGAGAGAAAGGCCAAAATACTCGTGCTGTGCACTTTGCCTGCCGCTGCTTGCATAATTTCGTTTCAACTTCATTTCCGTTTCGAACTAATCAAAAAGTGTAATTTCCGATTAGTTGTATTCAGCATCGAGTGCGCCACTTTGACCTGACCCGACCTGACCTGACCGGCAACTGCAGTCGACTCGAAACGATTTGAGTCGAGTCCAGTCCTGTCAAAACTGAGCCGAGCCGAGCCTCTCTCGGAGTTGATTCAAGTTGTGCCTCAAGTTGGCCTCAATGGCAACGATCTGCCTACTTTTTTTTTTTCATTTTTCGCATTGTTATAAATCGGGACATTGACCCATGCTCATGCAGGTTGTCGGCCAGTTAAAGTTGCGGTTAGTTGAACAGCAGGAACAACAGGAACTGGGCCGGCAAACAGAAAGTGTGACGGAAGTGTAACGAAGAGAGAAGGGATTGGATCGGGCTAGTGACCCTTTTGATGAGTGTTGTAAGTTATTAGTATGGGACTAGTGAAAGCGGTTAAAAGTTACGATATGTGCCATCAGAGGTTTTTATAAAGGAAATGGAAACAGATAAATCAAATGCTGAGATGAATATGACAAACTAATACCATCATGTGCTCAGGATACTTTTTGACACTAGAGGAAGTTTCCAGCAATGTGAAAATTCAGCATGTATTACTGAGGGATGTATTACGTCTTTATTGAATTGAATTTAGCAATACTTACTTTAAAAATGAATTGCACTTTTGACTGAAGCGTAATTAAAGAAGCAACTGCATGTGGCAAATGACGGTGCAAATTCCATTGGCAACAACTGCCATTTTGGCCATTTTGGTCATTTCGACCATTGGCATTGTCGTGGGCTATCTCTTGCCATATCGAGCCCTATTTGCGACAATAACGTATGCGCCAAAACGCAATTTTACAGGAGAGAGTTTTTTAGGTTTCGTTAAGTTGATTTCTTCGAGTCATTTGTCGCTTACGTTATTATTCACAGGTCAATATCTTCGTAAATATATAAAATAAAAATGTAATATTTTAGGTGCAGATGCGGGTGGTGTTTATAAACATATTGGCATAAAAAAAAATTTCGGAAAATGGCGCATACGTTATTGTCGCAAATAGGGCTCGATATGCTGTATGCTGTTTGCTTGTTTAGCAACTGCGGTAAATACTACAAATACGAGCCAACACATTCACAAAGCGAAAAAAAAGAAATGTTGCTGCAACGGCTGCAGCAGCATTTCATTTGCATATGAGGAAAGAGACAGAGAGGGAGAGAGAGGGAATGAGAACATGCCACAAAAAACAAATGCTGCACATTAACAGGTGTTGACTAAGCGCCAGCTAGACAAGCAATGTTCGCAGCCTAACTCTTCTTACACCCCTCGTGGTTTCAGTTTGCAGTAACAATATACATATTTTTTGTGCCTTTTATTGTGGTTGTTTTTGTTGTTGATGTTGTTCTTGTTGTTATAAAGCATGTGGCATGCTGGCAAATTTGTTTGCTTGTTGTGTGTTTATAAAAATTTAAGGCACTTTGGACAGATGCAACGGGGTCGCAGCCAAATCCCTAAAAGGGCTCGGTCCAGGCAATGCTCGCAACAACAAAAACAAGAATTACAACAACAACAAGAACAACAGCAACAACAACAAAAAGCGGCAGCCTAAAATCCCATTTGTGCGGCCTGCTGCAAATGCAGCTCAACAACGGAGCCACTTTATTTATGCAAAAATAACAAACACCAAAAGCACAACAACACAACAAAGCCCGGCAACAGCAACAAAACAACAAAATAAAAAACAACAACAACTGTTGTCCATGTGTGTGTGTGTGTTTGTGTGTTTGTGTGTTTGTTGTGCTTGAACCTGGCCGAAACGGACATTGTCGCCGTGTGGATTATTCACAGTCGTTGCAAGTGCTGGCAATGAATGAATTTATGCGCCAGGCTATTGCCACGCCCCCACCGCTTGCCTCCGCCTCGGCGACAAAAGCCCCGACAGTGTTGTCCATTGCCGTACGCTTAACTGTGCAAAATGTATACAAATGCCGCAACGTTTGTTATCAGGCTCGTTGTGATTTGCTTAAGAGTGAAACAGAAAACAGAGTGAGAGAGAGAGAGTGAGAAGCGAAAACAAAAACTGTACAAATTAAGCGAGGCACGGAAGCGGAAGTGCAGACAGCGCCATTGCCATTGCCATTAAACGAACAGACGCCATTTGCGATGGCAGCTGTTAATATTTAAGCGGCTTATTAATTAGTTAAACTACCTATCCCCATTCCCCCTTACTCTATACCCTTTGCCATAGCTATGACGCCAACTCATCATGATATTCATTTGCTATTTTCTATTTTCTCTCTTTATAGCCAAGGCCTCAAAAGTCATCCACTTGCGCAACATTCCAAACGAATCTGGAGAGTCGGACGTAGTTGCACTTGGAATACCATTTGGACGTGTGACCAACGTACTCGTGCTGAAGGGCAAGAATCAAGCATTTATCGAAATGGCCGACGAGATATCCGCCACATCGATGGTATCCTGTTATACAGTGAATCCTCCACAGATGCGCGGTCGCATGGTCTATGTTCAGTTCTCCAATCATCGTGAACTCAAAACGGATCAGAGTCATAATGTAAGTTTGCATACATACATAAAACAATAATTGTAATTTGCCAATAACAACTCAAAATATGAATAACTATGGCTAAGCTCTCAGCTCTTGATCTATTTGTATCTATTTCTATGTATAAGTTTCTTAATCTGTCTGTCTTAAGTGTTATTAATGTGGCAATTAAGTTTCGGTCAGAGGCAAACAACGATTTATATGCAAATGCCGTCTCGTTATTATGTGGGTCGCTTTTCTCTCTGATTAATTACAATCTCAGAGCGGCAACTTAATTCCCCAACACACACACACAGATACATACACGTAAATACACTCGCACACACATGTGATGTGTTTTTGTTGGCCATTCATAAATACTAGGGATATTTGTCAGTGACGGTCCAAACCAATTTCTAATTTTAATTTCGTAAGCCACAAAGTCAGTGGCAAAGTTTAAAAAGCTTTCAAATAAATACACAAGCCGCCCACACATACACACACTCTCAGATACATTGATACATAGATACAGATACAAAGAGCTATACATACTCGTAGATAGATAGAAACATGCCTGACAAAAGCAGTGAAATGCATAGTTTTTGGGGTTTTTGTGGTAAACACACAAACGTACAAATGAAAACCACAAGGCTCCAGCCACATACAAGGATTCACAAGCAGGCAACAGAGCCAACAGTCGGACGGACGGATGGAAGGACAGACGGAGGGGACAGCTGCTTAGCACAAAGTCAAAAGCATATTTTGATTACTTAAATGAAAACAACAGCAACAAAGTGCGCAACGTTGTTGTTGTTGTTGAAAACCCCAAAACGGCGTTGTCACCTACTCTTATGTATATATATGTGTGTGTGTGTGTAGATGTGTGCCACCTGATGGCATGGCATACCTTTGCGCCTCTGCCTTGTAACCCCAAAATGACCCCAAGCAAAACTACTTAAAAAGAGATCGTCAGTTGTCATCGTCGTTGTCGTTGTTGGCGTTGTTGTTGGCGTTGTGCGGCTGCAGAAACCGAAAACCAAAACCAAAAAAAAAAAACTAGCTAAAAATGCTACAGTTGAGCACACTCGACTGTAAGAGACCGTGTACCTGGTCTATAATGTAAAGAAAATACATTAAAAATTTAAATACTATTAGAAAAAATCTATTCGAAAAGTTAAATTACACACGCTTATCAAAAAATACGCAAATTCCAATATACTCATATTTGCTTATGTTTTAATCGCGATGATGAATTTTAACACTATCTTTAAGTTTGTCAAATAAAACTTCGTTATTTTCAAATTTGCGGGTCAGCTCAAAATAATAAAATATAATTAATCTTTTTTCGGACTTATAACATTTTAGGTATCCCTAGTTTTTATATTCTCAGAGATCCAGTTGTTCATTCAGACAGACAATCAAATCAATGATATACAGTCGAAAAAAATAAAGCAGACTTCCACATCTGGAACTCTTTTTTTTTTAATTTCGAGCTAGTGAAATTTCGAGTTATAGATAGATATATAATTTACGAATCTGTCACGTTTCTTTCTGTCTTTGTTAAACTTATTAGACTCTTTGTACATTTGAAGTACAGGGTCGGGAAAACAGGTAGAAATGAAAAAGGTTAAGAGGCTGCTGCAGCAGTAGACACAATGACACAACAACAACAACAACAATGGGGGGCGGGAGCAGCAACAACAGCAGCAGCAGCGACGGTGGCAACAACGTCAGGCAACAAACAATACGGTTACATTTCACTGATTACCTTTTGGCTGTGCGTCTTCCTCCGTGCGTGGGTGTGGCCAGAGATTTCTCTTGTTAACTACTAATCCTGGTAAAAGGCCTTGTTGTGCCTGTATCTCTGTCTGTCCCCCTGTCCTTTGTCGTTTGTCCCCTGTCGCCTGTTCCCTGTCAACTCCCAGCTTCCAAAACCTCAATGACAACGCAGACGAGTGGAAAAGTCAACGGCGTTGTGTCTCTGCTCTGCTCTAGTGGAAAATCTCTTAAAATGCATGAGTGTGTGTAGTACTATATGTATGGGCTTAATCTTGTGTGTAGAGCTGCTGGAGCTGCTTTACTGTAGTTGTTGCTGTTGCTGCTGTTTTTGTTACTGCCGCCTGGCCAACATATTTATACAATTTCTCATTTCATTCAGTTTTTCAGTTGCTGCTTTGCTGTCCTTTGCCCCGCTGTCCTGTTATCTTGTTGTCCTGTTGCCCATTGTCAACACATCTCTCTCTCTCTCAATGTGTCGCTGTGTGTTTTTGTTTTGCCTCGTTTGGCCTCGCATTTTAGCAACTGTCTTCATTGGCTTTTGTATGGCCAACGTCTTCGTTGTCTCCACCTGGCGTCAACATTGCGCTGATTGCTCTCAACTCAACATCTTCGCCTTGCAGTGCCACTGAATGTGGCACTGTTGCAGCTGTTGCAACGTGCAAAGTCCCAGATAAGATGCTCGACGCACTGTGGCTGTTGTTGTCATAGTAGAAAAAGAAGAAGCTCGAGAAGTCAAAAGTGAAGACAACAATACGAGTATTCCCGACAGCAACATCAACATCAACAGCTGCACTGACAGCTGCATTTGAAATATTACTTGAGTGCAATTCTCCATTCTTCTATACTCCATCTTATTGCCTCGAAAGCTGCTTTGGTTGGATTATGTAATAGTTTTATTAGCTAAACTCGCAGAAAGAACACGACTATGCACAGGTCATTTGGCTTTTGCCCAAATAAGTTTGCTTTAAAATGTTCAATATGTGTTGTCCTTAAAAGCAACACACGTGGAAAGGGGGGAGAGAAAAGGAGAGCTGCAGGAAAGACGCAAATCCATTGCGCGCCTTAAGGGATTTAACCCCAGAAGCACCTGGAGAAAGCAAAGCTGCGACGACAACAACGGCAACAGGAGCACCAAATCAGCAATACAGGATTTTCAAATCATCTGTTCACACACACACACACACGTATGCAGACATAGAAGCACGCACACACAGTTGCACACACACATTTGCAGATTTCAACACCTGAGTGATTGCGTCGCATAGAGAAACCAGAAAATAGAAATAAAATAACACAAAAACCAAAAAAAAAAAAAGAAAAAAAAATGAACGTAGGAAACAAAAAGAAGCAGGTGAAGAAATAGGAAAGGACGCGTGGCAAGGGCAGCAAAGGGAGAAAGGGGAGCAAGGAAACGTAAACCAAGTGGCAGCATCAGAAATGAAAAACCCTGTAGCATACTTTGCTGCGCTCTGCTCCGTGCTTCACTGACATTTATGTTGGCAATTTGGCAGTCAGGCTGCGTTGCTGCCTCAGTGGCTGTGTGACACTCACACACACACTCGCACACTCACACACACGCACACATAGATGCTTCTGTAACAGGATTCTAATATGTCATGTCGGCTGGGACGTCCTTTCACCTTTGCCCCACGGCAACATCAGCAGCGGCAGCAGTAGCTACACTTCAAGCACTTCAGGCAACAGTTGTTGCGACTATTTTCGTTGATGTCTTGGTCTCGAGCATCTTAGCGTCTCCCTCTCTTCTATTCTTCCCCTTTCTTTTTCCACGTCACACCAGTGTTGCCAGAACTTAGCAGTCAAACAAAGCTAGATTTGACTTGAGAATTTGCTTATATAAACTAAAAATAAAAATAAATTTGATAAAAAAAACTGCTTAACTTAAAAAACTACATTTTCGTTAATAATAGCTTTAACTAATATACATCCTGTGGGAAAATTATACATGTGATAACTTAAATTTTCCCATCAATTCCTGAGCATTTTTCAAGAAAAAAAGAGTTTTTAAATTGCAAATAATGCAATACACATTTAAGGGTATATCATGCTAAATGACTATTGATAAAATGCTAGATCTAGATATAAATAAGCTAAAGTGACAACACTGTGCCACACGCATGTCACTCGCTTCAGCGATGCTGCCGTTCAACATTGAAACGCCGAAATGAAGATAAATGCACTGGAAGTTCACGTGGTTACAACCACAACAAGCTGGCCACAAATCCACTGAACCCAAAGCCCCAAAGCGACCCCTCGCTTCCGCTTCCGTTTCTCCCCCTCTTTTGCTCTCCCCCTACTACTCCTACTACATGTATTGCTTAGTAACTGGTCTCAAATTTGACATGTGATTGTTTTGTCTCTTTGTAGCATCTGCTCTCATGCTGCTGCCTTTTATTCTACTATATGTATGTGTTTGTAATTTTGATAAATTAATTTTTTTAGTCGCTCTCCCAGCTGCTGGAAAAGGGTTGACATCCACTTGGGACTGAGACCGTGCTCAGAGCTCATGCCACAAACAAAACGAAATTGATTGAAATTTAATTTCAAAACAAACCCCAGATGGAGGGGTTTCCCCTCATTACCCGCATTCGACTCCTCTTGTGTAACATTTGGTGGCGCCCAAAAGTCTGCAATGCAATCATTAAATATCACAAGTAAAACACAGATGTACAGGAAAATGGAAAGCTGATTCAAAAAGTGCACTTTAATTTGAGTTATCGTCATAATTGGCACTTGCAACACGACCCACAAAATGTTGCAGGTCAATCAGGTGCTTGCGTCACAATCTGCCCTGTGTCAGTTTAAGCTTTGCGCTGCAATTTCGTGGCAGATATGAGTCTCTGTGTTTGTGCTCTGCAGATGTTGTTTTCCCCTTTGTGATAAGGTTACCTTGTTATTAAATTAAATTGCCGGCCACAACGAACAGAGATAAAGCCTGACATTCGAGTTTTTGCCTTATACTCAACTCAGAATTGCCAAATAATGGTTAAATCATTGTTAAACATGTTGGTTTAACTACATTCGAGTAAACCCGACTGTGAGAGACCCTGTTAATACCTTTAATTAAAAATTGATTTCATTGGAAAAATTTTTTTTTAGTTCATAATATTTTGCTGAATGCAAATAAGTAGGAGTAATTAGATATCGTGATTGTCATAATATTTGGAGACTTCTATCGACTCTGCGATGTATTTAATTTGTAATTTTTAAGGAGAAGTAATTAAATTATTATTTACCAGCATATTTTTATTACTGGTTGCCAAATTTACTGTGGTAACTGTATTAAAAACCCAAAAAAGTTACTATTCAAGCCATTTTAGATTTACTTGGATATCTTTTTAAATTTTACATTAAACTTATACCAAAATACCCTTAAGTTTGAGACGATCGCTTTAAATAATATTAATATTTTGGTTGTTTATTTACTACAACTTAAAGCAAGAGATGTTGTGTTCTAAACAGCATGTTTTCGTCCCGTTGTCGTGCGTTCAATTAATAGAATAAATATCAGGAAAAAATCAGGCGTCAGCATTAGTGCCAAAACACGAAATGAGATTAATGTGGACAACATTTGACATGCGCTTCCTCAGTGCCAAGGGTGTTAAGGCGGCCAACAACTAATACAAATGTCAAGCGATTAAGCCACAAAAAGGATCAAGCTGATTAGCAAAGGCTTAAGCAAATGCGAAAGACGTTGCAGTGTGAACTTTGCCAAAGAGAGAAAGAGAGAAGGATAGTAAGAGAAGGATAGTAAGAGAATAAGAGAAAGTAAAGCGAATTTTCGCATTCGATTTGGTGTTAATAATATAAGCCAAGCTCGTCTGTTTATTTAATTTGTTGCCAGCCTGCTGACATTCGATGGGGTTTTGTGTCGACAGCTGGCGGCTTTTCTATTTTCTTTCCTATATTTGTGAGAAAGACAGAGGTAGAGAGCGAGAGAGAGAGAGACAGAAGGAGACATTTGCCTTTGACGCACGCTATTTGTCCAACTCTTCAAGCTGATGCGTGTGCAGTTAAAGGATTTCGGTGTGAAGTTATTTCACATATCTATGTGTGTGTAAGTGCGTGTATGTGTGTGAGTACGTGTGAATGTGTGGGTGTGTGTGGCTGCTCTATCTGCGCGTTGTTTATTTTTCTATTCGTTGCTTTTGTTTTTCTTTGCCTCCTTTTGCCGTTGCTGCTGCTGTTGCTGTTGTTGTTGTTTTCTCATTTCATTTCACGTTTACTTTTGCCGTCATCTTTCGGCTGGCAAAAGTGAGCTAATCTTATTGTTTTCACAACAACAACAACAGCAACAACAATGCCGCGAACGAAACTTGGCCAATGCTTCCCGTTTTAGTACAACACGCTTGTTGATCCTCTGAGTTATGCCACAGGATGCTGTCACTTCCCCTGTCCCCGTCCCCTATCCTCTGCTCATCTTTCCACTTTCACTGTTTGCCAACACTCCACGGAGTCTTGGAGTCGTCGAATCGTTTGCCATTTTGATGGAATGGATTTAAATTACATTGTTTCACACACTCGTCACGGAGTACGTGAGCCCGTTGGAGAAAGGAGTAGCATGATAGGAGTGAAAAATACTTGCAGAAATAGTAACAACAACTGACAAGATACTTCCCGCTTTTTGCATTGACTTTTCAGCGTCAATATTTTCATTGTATTGATTAGTTCTGTTCCCCCCTCTTCATGAGTGTAATTCTCTCGTGCTTTTGCCTTTATTTGCTTTTTGGCTGCGTAATGTTTTCCTATGCATATTTGTGTTTGCTTAGTTTTAGGCAAGGGATAACAACGGATTTGCTTTCAGTGTCTTTGCTCCTTGTCCACTTTCTACTTTACTTGTCTTTTTCTTTTTGTTTTTTTTTTTTCTTGGCGTATTTATTTATGTAAAGTTTTTGAGCGCCATCAACGCATTTTGTGAAGTCCATATTTGTTTTGGCCATAAATAAGTCAAACAGACTTTTGCTGTGTGGTTACCGTCTTTTCTTTTTGGGCCTTTTTTTGTTTTTGTGCCAAGAACAGCACTCAACTCAGTCCACTTTTAAGAGCAGGCTGGCCGCAGCAAAGTATGAGGCGCTTCAAGGAGCTGCGGCTGTGGCAGTGGCAGTGGCAGAAGTGGCAACAACCGCGGCAAAGTATGCAGTAATACATAATCCGGAGCTTAGCCTTAAAACTTAACTGCACAAGTTCATAGCTTGTGGTTGGTACAAAAGTAGGGGCAACTTGCTTGCTTGCCGCACAAAAGTGGCAACTTGCCGCTCACTTCGACATCCTTGTTGCACGCATGCTGGCGCAGAAGAGGTATGCCTTTTGCCCCTTAAGCCTGCAACTTGCCACGGCCATAGCCAGTTTGTTAAGTGCATATAGAGCCTAGTTTAAAGCAAGACAGAAGACCCCTAAAATTTTGGAGCAGATTCGGTTTGATGGCTTGAATCAATTTTCCTTGAGTTTGGCTGGCTTTAAAACCATATTTCTAACTTTTTAAAGAGTCGCTAAACTATAATACAAAAATGATTAAAATAATTTTTAAAAATATACAAGCTTTAAAATAATGTAATTATTTTCTTACCAAAAGGGTATATAATTTTAAGCTAAGATTGTTTTAATTTAGGAAAAGGGAAGCCTTGCTATAGAGAAAGTGATAAGAGGAATAGAGAAGGGGAAAATAAGCTCGCGCTTCTATGAAAGACTAATATTGATGCAGCTCACAAAGTGAAAGTTGCACCAATATTGTCGTGGAGTTTTTTGCTTCAGTTTTTTGTTTGTCAACGCGGCAGCCATTTGCCGACTTCTTTCTTATGCAAAATCCGAGCGACAGGTGGAAATGGTGGCCCATGTCCTCGACTGGGCGGATCGACAAACTGCAGGTGGGAGACGGAATTGAAATCCCTTTGTCGTGTCGCTTTTTTGCGTAAATATTGCAAAAGTTTGCTTAAAAGCTTTTAGCATCCTTTTTTTCTATCTTTGTCTTTTTCTTTCTAGGAAATTTTCGACTGGTCGCGTCGATTCTCGGGGGAACTGACAAACGTTTTGACTTTGCATTATATTTCTTTTTTTTCTGTATGTTTTCTGTCCAATATTAAAGATGGCACAAGTCCAGCGGGAACTGTCAAATATTGCAGCTTAAAAACTTGGCATTTGATATGCGAGAGAGAGCGCAAAGGAGAGACAGATTGTGAATGAGAGGGAGAGCGAAGCAACAATGGATCGATAATTGTGCTTATCAGCTCATTTAATATTTTTGCTTATCAAAGCAGTTTAGTTTATCAGTTGACTTATCATATTAAATTATAACAATGTGCTAAGTTCGTAGGTCTGTGTGTGTTTGTGTGGGTGTGTGTACAACTAATCAATGCCACAAGCCGCCCACAACTTCGAACAACAGGAAGAGGACTAATAACAATAGGGAATGCACAATTGACTCATTAGGCGACTAAACCGCGACAAGGGAAAGCCAACAGATACACTCTCAAATACCAACCACACACACATTTATTATACATACACATATGTACACAATCTGTTATGTTTAATGAAGTTGCCAGTTGGCAAGCTGCCTTGCCATAAATGTGTTTCACAATATTTGGCTGCAATTATCAATGCAGTCTCGTTCAAGTGCCCCACTTGATTTGGCAGTTAATGTCAGCAAAGTTTAAATAGGGCTAAAATCAACAGAAAGTTAATGCGACAGAGAGAGAGAGAGGGAACACAAATATGTATTTGCTTTACAATTACATTACGATTTTTACACAATCAACGTCATCGTCATCGTAATAATAATCAGCCAAAGTGAAGTATCAAATTACAGTCATAGACTGGGTATGGAACTGAATGAGAATCGGAAACAGTCGACTCTCGCTACCCCCCTCTACACACACTCTCACACTCACGCTTACACACATTACACATACACCGCGTGTGTAAGCAGACAGATAGACAGACAGACTGTTAGACTGGCATCTCAGTTCCCAGCTCACACAGCGCAATTCTAATCAATTTTTATTATTTTTATAAACCTGGGCAGAAAAGGTGCCCAAAAGCAGAGAGACAGCTTCTTTATCCCCCTGCCCGTCGTTGTCGTGTTGCTTTGGGCTTTGTTTCGTCTACGGGAATTTATCTTAGCGAAAGGTAGCAAAAACAAATGGCATGCCTTAGGGGGATTGCCTATTGCCTGACTGCGTAGCCTGTTCTGTCTGTCTGTCCTAGTCTTTTCTGGCGTGCGTCTAAAACTTTGCCTCTGCTGCTGCTGCTGACAAACGCACAAAAAACGCTATGAAAGTGCGACTAGGAGGGAAGCTGCTGCTAAGGACGGTCGAATGTGTTTACGTTATGATTTTCGAAATCAAAATTCAGCACGAATAGGAATAAATTTACTTCCGAATGTCATTAAATTGTTTTCCGATAGAACGTGTATATTTCACGCAAGAAGTTTTTGCCGCTCAGCGGGCGTTCTCATGTCCCGATGTCCTGACGTCCTTGCTTCCCTGATAGCTCCGCACTTTGATTTCCTTTTATTATTACGGTACTTGATATTATTGATTTTGATTGAGATTTATGCTGTTGCTACTGCTGTTGTGCGAAATGCTTCTTCATCTTCTTCCTGTTGCCATTACATATCCCATTCATGTTGTTGCTCCTGCTCCTGTTGCTGTTGCTGTTGCCACTCCTGTTGCTGCTGGTAAATACTTAGCATATTTTCGCCCAGTTGCCTGCATAAATTGTGCTTCATCGCAAGTTTTTCTCTCTCAATTTTTGATTAATGCACAAAGTTTAGCTCTGTGCAACGTTTAACTCATAAACTTAACTTGCAATTGCGTTAACAACTTCTCATTCGTTATCTCTTTCCATCCATCTATTGCAGCAAAACTCGTCGGTGGTGCAAAGCGGCGACTATCGCATTCAATCGCCCGCCGGTGGATCACCATTGCCGCTGTGCGCCGTCGGCAACGCCAGCACCAACAACGCCAACAACACCGGCGACAACAACTGCAGCACCGTGGCCATCTTGCAGAACAACACGAGTGCGGTGAATGCCTCATCGGCTGGCAACAACACCAACGCAGCTGGCGGACCCAACACCGTGCTGCGTGTGATTGTCGAGACACTAATGTACCCAGTATCGTTGGACATATTGCATCAGATATTCCAGCGATTCGGCAAGGTGCTCAAAATTGTCACCTTCACCAAGAACAATTCATTCCAGGTACATTGAAATTATCTAAACATTTTATATAAACTATTTTATTTAATATCTTATAAAATAAATTTTATTTCTTAGATTTTTATTAATTTTTGCAAGTAATAATTTAAATTGATTGAGTTAAAATCTTTTCCAACTATTAGGAGTTCTATTTTGTACTTTTTATTAATTTTGATTGTGTAGAATGTTTGTTTCTTCATTAATTAATTTAATAAGTGCTAGTATATTAAATATACTTTAACTTTAAAGTCAATAATATTTTATTATTTAAAATAAGAAGACTTATATTTTAAATGCTAAATGCTAAATATTCATAATATTAGTTTTAAATTTACATTTTATTATTTTTGCGTTTTCTGCTAAATTTAAATTCAATTTAAATACATCTTGTTTGCAATATTATTAACTTGATTATAAATGAATAATGAGATGATTACTGTATTTGACAGGCTCTCATCCAGTATCCGGATGCGCACTCGGCACAGCAGGCCAAGTCCATATTGGATGGCCAGAATATCTACAATGGCTGCTGCACCTTGCGCATCGACAACAGCAAACTGACCGCCTTGAATGTCAAGTACAACAACGACAAGTCGCGGGACTTTACGAATCCGGCGCTGCCCCCCGGCGAGCCAGGCGTTGATCTCATGCCCACCGCCGGCGGCCTGATGAATACCAATGATCTGCTCCTGATCGCCGCCCGCCAACGGCCCTCACTAACAGGTGATAAAATAGGTAACACAAACTGAACAATTTCCTTCTATTATCATTTATTTTTCTCGCTGCCTGTTAACTGCATTTTGCTCAGACTCATACACACATACACAAACACATACACAAACGTGGACACCGCACACACAGATATACAACTTTAATTTTGGACTTTTTAACCTTTACACTCGCTATCGATTCGTTTAGTAATTAAGCTGTCGCATGCAAACTTTGCAACTGCAACATTATATTCGATCTACTAATACCTCATCTCTCTGTCGCTCTCTCTCTCTCTCTTTCTGTCTCTTTCTCGCGCTGTCTGTGTCTCTCTTTCAGTCAACGGTCTGGGCGCACCCGGCGTGCTTCCGCCCTTCGCTCTGGGTCTGGGCACACCACTGACCGGTGGCTACAGCAACGCCCTGCCCAATTTGGCCGCATTCTCGTTGGCCAACAGCGGCGCCCTTCAAACTGCCGCCCCCGCCATGCGCGGCTACTCAAATGTGCTGCTGGTTTCGAATTTAAATGAGGAGGTAAGTTCATTTACTACATACTTAAACTCTTATCAACTATGCCAAAGTCAACAAAACAACCATATTTAAGTTGCGGCCCAATATTGAATGATCTCACATATGAACATCCTACAACCCCGCCCATACCGCCCTCTCTATATACTCACAAATACTCGTACCCGTTTTCGTATTCGTATTCGTACATAAACTGTAATTAGTTTGCATTTCGTCTATGCATTTTTTCACAAGTCGCATTCTATTTACATTTACATTTGTATTGAATTTTTATTTGTTTTGAATATTTATTTTATTATATTTTACATCTGAATTTTAATAAATACGTGAGTAAATGTATCCGTTTTACACAATATTTTCACAATTTATTTACACTCAGTTTATAAACTGAAACACTAAAGAAAAAAAATATGAATAGAAAAACTGCTGCTGCTACTTTTTATGTGTATTATTTTAGATTTTCCTGTTTTGAATTTATGATTTATATGATTTTTAAAACATCTAAAACAAAACTCTCGCTAACTGACAACAAACTTCTATTTTCTCTTTTTTCTCTGTAGATGGTCACGCCTGATGCTCTATTTACCCTCTTTGGTACGTCTGCACAAAAACAAAAACAAATTACCTACAGACATACATCTATATAAAAATATCTATATACATATATATAAATCTTTAAATATTTAATAAGTCTTGAATACATTTTATAAATATTTTAAGTATTTGTGGCAATGGCACAGCCAGTGCTGAGCGGACCAGCTCTATCCGTAAACTGCATCCAACCTTTAGTAGATCTCCTCCTCTTTTCTATCATTTAACTGTGCCATTGTCTGAGGTCCTTGCCACATTGCATATCCTAAACTCAAAACTTGACCACTTTATAAGTAGTGCGCTTGATTATTCATTGAATTTACACTAGGAAAATAGAAAAGCTGCTAAAAAAAAAAAAAAACAAAAAGTCAACCACAATTCCTGCACTTCTCTATACTCCAACTCCATCTTCACCGCACTTCTATTTGCCCCTGCCCCTGTGCCTTGTCCTTAAGCGCAACTCGTTGGCGTGCTTCCGTTTGAAATTTACACCATTTACGTGCAATCAGCAAAAGTGCCATGAATTATTTATTTACACATCGAAGACATACCGAGAATACAGAGACAGGGACAGCGACAAGGAAAGAATCGAGTAAAAAAGTCACGAAGACAGAAACACAAAACAATTGCAATGGCAAATATTGACAACAACAAAAAAAAAATATGAAGTAAGACGCGACAAGCTAGGAAAATATTTTAAATATTCAATAAAAGTAAGGAAAATATGAAAAACTTTGCAAGATTCTTTGACACATCATTCGACAACCATATGAATCTTTCGAATTATGAATTAAACCTAATGAAGCTTATTATTTCTTTATTTTAACTCTGACCGCCATAAGCAACTATTATAAAATGAGATACAATTTTAAGAGCCAAGAAAACGGTTTTCTTTTTAATTTAAATAATGTGAAATTTATAACTTTGTCTAAGCCTTAACTTGAACAATTGAATATACATTTCAAACGCTCAACTTTTGTCTGATCTGATGGGCATTAAAATTTACACTCAGAAGATTTAAGAGAATTGTGCAACATATGCTTGCATACCGATCAAAGTTTTATTATGCGAACAGCCTTAACCATAAGCTTTATTATTATAAAGTTAATCAGAAAAAAAAAGATGGGAAAAGCTGTTGCAAGTGCCTTAACTGGAAAGCACGTCGCTCATAATAAAGCCATATAATCGCAGTTTCATTTTGCGTCGTGCATACATATAAAAAGAATATAATGGCTAGAGGTAGCAGAAGGAGTTGCAACGGAAATGTGCATTAAATAACATCATCTAAACCTTGTTTCTGCATTACCATTTCCATTTTCATTTTGATTCGTATTCGTATTCGTATTCGCATTACAATTTCCATTTATATTTATATTGTATTACAAAGCACGAGAACTTCTACAATAAAACGCTCCAAATGGCTTTCTAATAGCTTTTTGCTTTGGGGTCAGCAGCAGCAAATCCATCAGCTTGAAATTGAAATAGTTTTGGCCTGGATGCAATCTTTAGCCAGCTTTCGACCATACAGAGAGAGAGAGAGAAAGAGAGAAAGCGAGCTTGTGTGACACACTGAATAGACAGACGCATATGTAGATGCCGTTGGCAGTTATCCTGTCATAAGTTGTGCTTACAAATTGTAAAACAATGAAAATGAAAATATATGCACTTGCATAAATCTACACACAAGCCCATACAGAGATAACATATATACACACACACACACATGCACATATTAAAAAACCATTCTGTGGCAACAACGGGCAACAAGTGAAACCGCACTCAGAAACAACACACACTTGCACGGCATCCTGTTGCTCCTTCATCGTTCGCCGTTTGCCGTTGTCTGCGACATGCTCGTGTGCATGTAAAATTACATGAATTAAGTGCGCTTGTGGCGCCACCTTCTCTCCCCTTCTCCCCTGCGCCCCTCTCTGCCCCTTGTCGCAACAGCAACAGTTGCAACAGTTGCCTATTGTTGCTCGTTGGATCTCTCAGCTCTCAGCTCAGCTCTTGCATGCAAATACAACAAAGCACATGCTTTAACATGCCGCTCATCCTGCCACACACTATACACCCAACACACACACACACTCGTTCACACAACAAAAGATTGAGTGCGGAAGTGCATAGCTATAAAAATGTCCATTTATTTAGTTATCATTGCGCTTGTTGCTCTTGTTGTTGCCATTGTGTGTGTGTGCTGTCCCTCTCTCTCTCTCTCTCTGCTGCTATCTCCCTCTCGGTCTCTCTTTATCTGTCTGCATATGTGTATATGCATTTTATGCACTCCAACACACACACACACAGTTTGCAGTTTTTGCTGCCTTTACAATTGAAATAAAATTTACTTTTGACTTTTCGTAGCTGTCGTTGTTTTGGGTGGTTGAGTGCTTCACTTTGTTGGGTGGTTTAGGTGGTTGTGCTATTGTCTCCGTCTCTGTCTCTGTCTGTCTGTTTGCCAAATGAATTTAACTAACTTTGTAAAGTTAATGGGGTTTGCTGTTTGAATTGCCGCCCCAACTATGCCCTTTCTCCTCCTCTCCGCCTCTTTCTGACCAGAGCTCTACGATTTTACAGCATTTGGACTTGACTTTTCACATGTGCGGCATATAACTTGTTTTAGCTCTCTCTCACTCTTTCACTCTCTTGTTCTTGCTCTCATCTTGACCCTGTACCTAAACATTACTAACGGTCTATTAAGTTTGTCAAATATTTCAGAAATATTGACTTGTACCATTTAGCCCGAAGACAAATAGAAAGATACAAATTATAAGTAGAGTCCTTGTCAGATAAGATTATCGACTTTCACAAAATAAGTACAGGGTCTCTCACCGTCGAGTTTTCGCCATTTCTACAAGTTTCTCTAACTGTTTGTTTTATTTAATTACCAAAATACTTCGATTCCTGCGAGTGCCTGGAGCATTCCTTGTCGTTGTTGTTGTTGCTGCCAAGTGTAGCGCATAATTGCAGCATAATGGATTTGTTGCTGTCCCCTTGCATTTTTGTGTTGCCAGAACACTCACACATACACAAACTCACACAACACAACACACTCATAACGAACACACAGTAATGTTAAGTCTGTTGCCGCCTTTTGTCTCTGGTGACACAAAACGGTTTGTTTGCGGCTTGCTTACATGTCTATGTTTCTGTGTGAGTGTGCGTGTGGGCTTGTGTGTGTATCTGTGTCTCTTTGTTTGCATGTAAATGCATTTAATTTGAGTTTAAATACCCAAATATAAACTTTTGCCAAACAAACGCAACCGCAGAGCCAAAAGGGGAGAGACGAGAAGTTGTTGCCTGTGGTTTAAGCTGCTTTTCTCATCTTGCCAAAAGGCTTTGATTCACGCACACACAGACATGTGTGTGTGGCCTTTATTTACAAATTGCATTGGATTCTGTCAGCATTTCGGGCTTATCGCATATAAAGTAAACAAAAATTTGCCATACGCATTAATTGCTTAAAAATGATTATTGTTGTCTGTGCCTGTTTGTTTGTGTGTACATAAAGGCAAGTCTGACCACACTCACAGACACACACACACACACACTCTTACGGACAACAGACTAGAGCTAAGGGCAGCTTAAAGCAACTGAGCCACAGTAAATCCTATCAGCAGCTCGTTAGCCACAGTTAAGACTTACTGCAGTCGAGTCAGCCAACAAGTTGGCAGTTGGCAGTTGGCAGCTGCCTTGCACTGCTAATAAAGCTTCGATTGCTGATTTAACGCCAAGAGCCGAAGCTGAAGCAGAAGCTGAAGTTGGTGCAAAACGTGGAGCAGAAAATTGTTAGATGTACGAGAATCATACGCCCCGTTGCACACAACAAGCAGCGTCAAGGGCGTAGACAAAGGGCAGCAGCAAAGTTCCATTGCCCCCTCTTGCATTTATTGCTTTTTATCATACGAAATCCGCTCAGAGTTGTATTAAAAAATAAGAGTAAAGACATAGTTCGATGCTGCGATATTTGTTCCGCTTTTATGAAACTTAGTTATTAAATCTTAAAATTATCTAAGACTTTTTTTTTTTGTTTTTTTTTAATTTGAGAGCGAAGAAAAGCTTTTAACTCTTTCCCCATAAGCTTAAAAAATTTAACAATATTCAAAATTCGGATTTATATTTGTATGTAATGTGAAAAATTAAAGTATTTTGGGCCCCCTCCGCCCTCCCCCTGGCTACACCCATGAACAGCGTTGTAGTTGTCGCTGTCGATGTCGCTGTCGTTGTCGTTGTCGATAAGCAGAAACGCTCTCTCTTAAGCGTCTTATTATTGGCCGGGCCATGACTCGGATGGCGTGCCAATAGATTTAGATAAAGTCGCTCGCCAAACGCCTGCCAGTGTCTGCCAGTCAGACAGGTCGAGTCGAGTCGAGTCGAGTCTGGTCTAAACGAGCAATCAGCTAAAATGGCAAAGCTAAAATTTTATGTAATAACCTTTGAATTTCCAAGTAGCTCAGCACGCGGCGAACCTGGCCAAGAGTGCTCGCCAATGATACTTGAGGAAACTTGTACGACAAACAAGCGACAACGCGACTGGCGATTGTCACACGACCCACACACACTTACACACACACACCTATACATACCGACACATACCAACACACATGCCTGAAGTGACGCCTTTTGTTATGTTAATGGCAACGAGGAGAAAGGACACGTAACCACAATTTCCACATGACGCGAATTCAGCCGTTTCGACGGCCACGTTTAGGTGGCAAATTCTGCACTTCAATCATGGCTGTTTGCCTAAAAGCTGTTTGCATATCAAATAATAAGAGTGGCAAGCGTGAAGCTTGTGCAACGCCCCACAAAACGACGCACTTCAAACGTTAGCTCCTACAGATTGATCAAGCCCCACAAACAGACGGGGGACATGGAGGTAGATAAAAAAAATACAAATAGAAAGGAAAAGGAAAAGGACAAAACGTAACCCTTTCTGACTCTAGACATTTCATTAGTTTTGACAGCGCTTTGTTGTTGGACAGCCCAACAGCTCAATTGAGCGAATATGAGGGGCGGAATTTCGATGGAGCAGAAGGAGGGAGGATTGGAATTGCCCTGCTCAATGCTACTTTGACTATGACACGACTCTTTAGACGCTTGACACATGCCGCATGCCACATGCCAGTTGTTGCTGTCAGCCATTCAATAGACGCCGATTTAATAGAGACCCTTTCCATGTTTCCCTCACTCTCTCTCTCTCTGTCAGCAACAAAACTGTTGCCTACTATTTGGGGTCCATTCAGATATTTGACCCTCTTTATGCAATGTGGCATCAGCTGTATACACAGCCCCATCTACATATACAATAAAAACTTAATCAGTCTGCAAATCGTCTGGCAAACATATTGATGTGCTCATGTGTGTGTGTGTGGAAATCCGCTTATGTAATTGTAATGGCGTGCTAAAAATTTATATCATTGCCGAAAATATTGTTGAAACGTGTTTAATTGAATTTTTATGAGCTCGAACCTGCAAACTGTGTGCGTGATTTCTGTTGGCGCTTAAAATAATTTCATAAAATTTTATATGTTGCCCGAATGCGACGGTAAAGAGAGAGAGAGAGAGAGGGAGAGAGGATAACAGAAAGTGAGTAAGGGAAGCAGTCGGCAATTTGATAAAGTGGCGTGACCGGAAAAAGGCAAAAATGTGTGCAAATTATGTACAAATCATCCCAATAGATTTTTTCATAATTTAACAAGTTCGCTTAACTGATATTTGGAAAATGAATGTGAGCATATGAAATGAGCCTAAATGGACTGATGACGGCCTCTCAAAATGGTTTGAGCAATTCGACAAATTAGTTTTGAGTATTTTATGGCAAAACTTGAACTAAATTGTTGATTATCTATTCCCACACACATATTCAGTCTCTGTTCTGAAGCCTTCAGCGCAAATTTCTTGCGCTTGTCTCTTTTTTGTAAAAAAAAATAAGTATGAAGGCCACGAGCCACAGAAATTTGCATTAAACGACAGACGAGTGGCGATATTTTTTCATCTAAAATATGCTCAAACATACGACTAATGGGTCGCAGGGGAATCGGAGAACGAAAAGCAGCCAGAAAAAAACACTCGGCAAACATATTCAAAGTCAGCTTGGCTGGCTGGCTGCATGCTCCTAAAGCTAAATCTTTTTGCGATAATAAATTATTATAAAGTCTGTCTGAGGGCGAGGGGCGGAGGGCGGGGCAAAGTCTTTCGCCTTGCCACTTTGCATGGCAACCAACTGATGGTAACAGCAGTTGCGCATACGCCCAGTTAGACGTCAAATTGTGATGCTGCTGGTGCTGGCCAAGAGAGGAGACGAGACGAGACTGGCATTCAATACGCTCCACTGCCAATGCCAGCAGATACGAGTCTGACCTGAACCTGGTCCTGGACTTGGCTCGCTTGGCTTGCTTTATTGCTGCAATTGTTGCTGCCTGCTGGTTACTGTGCAAGCCAATTTTCAAGCAAACGAAATTTTTCGGTGTTTGGCATAAGTCAAGTTTTAGTTCGCAGCACACAGTTCTTTCAGTTTCAGTTTTATTCTGAAACTGTGCTGAGCTGTGCTCTGTGCTCTGCTGTGCAGTCAGCCAGGCATCCAGTCAGCAGAGGAGTCAGGCATCCAGTCGACTGTATAAAATGGATTTACTGCCAACTGTTGAACTACTACGACTACCACCCCTCCCTTCTCAGTCTTCACTTCCCGCACTATTTACTACCTGCATTTCTATTGCTACTTTTGTAACTTGTTAGCGCTCCGCTTCATTCGTCTCCCTGCCAATCTCACTTTTACTGCCATTCGGTTTTGAGTTTATTTTTATTTTTGCTGCTTTTAGTTCCCTTTTTTGAGAGTGATGGAGGCGATCGGTTGGGTAAGGTGGCTAGTTGAAAATTTACTTTTCGCATTATTCGATTTGTTGTCTTGGGCAACCGAGGGCGCCTGCACTTTACATTGTTTGCATTGCTGAACAATGGCAGCAGCGGGAAATGCAAAGGGAAATGAAAGGAAACAAGGGCCACATTTTAGCTACCAACTATTTTTTTATGCTTGATGGCAATTTGCGCCCTGCTGCAAATTTGCCGCTGATTGGCTACACACGGACAGGACAACAGGACAGCAGGATACAGAGCAGGGCAAAGGACTCTGCGTGCATTTTGCACCTTCGCCCAGGCAGCTGTCAAAGCAGAAAAAGTCCAATCCCCAAGCCAACAAATCACTAGCAAATGCTTTTGTCCACTTCCACTTAAAGTTTTTTAAATTTCAACATCCGGCCAGCGACTACCGACGGCTGCATATTGCATACTTTGCGGCACTGCCGCGTAAGTAAAGTCATAAAATACAATTCAATAACGCGCACAGCATCAAAACTTGCCTTCCCTCTCTTCATATACTGCTACTCCTCAATCTCTAGGTTCTTCTTTGGTTACACCTACACCTTGTCTGACAGCTGTAAAATCAGCCGCGTGGCGAAACCTTAAAATGTATGCAGCCGAAACCGTTTCACTATGGGGACATTTACCGTTTTTCTGCCTTTAATACATTTTCACAAGTAAGCAAGTTAACGAATTTTGTGGCACTTTGCAAAAAATCATAAAATTTCGACTTGTGTTTAGTGAAACGTATAATTGCAATGACTCACCATTTGTCCGATTGTTCCTATCGCATCATATGCTAAGTATGTCATGCGACTACTGAACCAAATTTGAATATCTTTGAAGCTTTTCATAGCGTTTTATTTGGTTAACAAAAGATGGAGAGCAAATAATATTAAATAAGAAATCAATAAGCTATACAAAACTTGAGTTGTCAATTAATTTCAACGAAAAGTAGGATAAGTCCCATTGTGCGTTGCCAGAGTCAGAACTGAAGCTGGCAATGGAAAATGCAGCTGAAGCTTGAGACGCTGCGTCACTAAAGCTGTAGCTGGCAGGATTCGAAGCTGTGGCTGGTCATAAAAAATAGCTGAGAAAACTTATTGAGCTAGTTATGAGTTTCGTACATGATACTAACGGCATCGTCCCGGCAATAATACCTGGCAGTTGCACCTGCGGGAGGATGAGGATGAGAAAAGGGAAAGGAAAGATGAAGGGGTTAAGGCAAAAGTTGCATCAACGTATGGCTACGTTATGGCTTTTTGGTGGTGTGTAAAACTTTCGTCTTGAATGTGGCAACATTTGCGCGGTGCATTAAAAATCCCTGTCCCTTTTCCTCTCCCTCTCCCGCTCTCTTTCTCTCTCACACTATCTCTATCTCATTTAGCTGTACGAATTTTTGTGGCTGGCCGTTTTGCATTGAGCGTCGTCTTATGACCATGCTCAACTTTGTAGATTGTGTGCTTAAAGTTGTTTAAGGAACAGCTCCTAAATACTTGCACATATTTTGATATTTTCATTAGTCTCACGGTAGCAACAAAGTTACTTTAATGCTAGTATTACGTTTATCCTTTCGTCTTGCGTATTTAATGTGACTGCAATAAAGTGAAACTCAATATTAATAATCTGAAACATTTTCGTAATTCACAGGTGTATACGGCGATGTGCAACGTGTAAAGATTTTGTACAACAAAAAGGACTCGGCACTCATACAAATGGCAGAGCCGCAGCAAGCTTATTTGGGTAAGTCAAACATGCCAAAAACCTACCCGAAAGTAATGAAAAATGTCTCTCTCTCTCGCTCTCGCTATTAAAGCGGCAGCTAAAAGGGGCATCAGATAAAAAATAAAGAATGAAATGCGAACAAGACAGGGAAAGGACAAGAGGAAGGGGAAGGGCAAGGGGACAGCTGCAATTTGCAGCTTGTTTAAAATGAAAAATTCCAGCAACATGAAATTCCAAACGTTGCATACCTTTGGCAACCAGACTCGATGCTGCTGCTGCTGCTGCAAATGCAACAAACAAAATGTATTAATAATAAAAATTGTTAAAGCGAAAGAGATGGCCAGATACGAGTATAACGACTGCAATGTGGCAACAACGGGCAGCGACTCGTGCCCATAAATGAAATTTTATAAGCGCTTTATTACCAGCGCCTGTCCAACACCTGGTCCCAGGACCAACTGCACCCACTTCCCACTGTTTCCACTGTTCACGCTGCTTACATCTCTGCCTCAGTCTCAGTCTCTGCCTCTGCCTTTTATTGCATTGCGGAATCCCTGACTGACCCATGATGCGCCGTGGTGCCTGCTCAGCAGGACATGCCAATCATTTTATTGCATTTATTTGTGTGCACTTTGCCATTGTCAGGCTACGCCTCTGACCTGCCCTCCCTCCTATGACTCCCCATTGACCCCTTGGCCTTTAGCTATTTGTGTTCGCATTAAACGAAATGAAAATCGTCGCCATTGCGAGGCGTTGAAAGCAACCAACTGACGTGCCAAATTCCAAAAAAAATGGAGGAAAGGTTGTATACAGCACACCGAAGATTTGACACCCTTCCACAAAAATGTAGAAAAGTTTTTTATAATATTTGGCCGATTTTATCTTTTTGATATGGGTCCGAATTTGATCCAATTTAATTCTGGATTTATAAAACAAACCCAAATACATAATCTGAAATGTTCTGCCCATTTACTAAATAAATAACATTTTTATAACATTTCACTAGGTAAGAAAAATAAAATTTTTTGGTTATGATTGAAAATAGAAATTTAATAAAATTATTGTTTAGACAATATATTATTTTAATGAATTCTCAATTAAAAAAGCACCATAACTAAATTTTTTGAAAAATTAAATATTGCAATTTTTGTACTTTAAAAATATCAAAACGAATATACCCTCAGTAAGAGTATAATGAAAACTGAAAACACAAACGAAGCAGCGCTGACAGCGACACCTTTTCAATTTCAATTTGGCTGTATTCCATTTCGTCCAGCAGGGAGAAGTCATGTGAATACTGGATATTCCTTTCATTTATGCGTATTCGAAAAATAACTCAAAAGCTGTCAAAGCTATGCCCACGGGCTGTTTAATTGAAAACGACAAACGACAATCGACAAACGAATAGCGAGCAGCGAACAGCGAACGAATCATTGACATTGAGTTGGAATTATAGTTTTGCTGGTGTTAAGTAATTGCACGTATTGCGCATACGCAGCGTGGTGCAAGCGGCTTATTAGCTGCTTACGGCGATTGATCATTGAAAGCACATGCTCGTATCGCCATCCTCACTTTAAGCCGCTTTGGGGCACACGGCATATGGCATTCAAGCTGCTGATGCTTAAATACTTAACAAATAATTTCCCACATGCCTGTAAATTGCATTGGTTTGCTTGTGTTGCAGCAACACCAACAGCAGCAACAGCAGTTGTTGTTATTAATAAAGTTTAAATAAATTTAATTAGTGCAATGAATGCAATGCATCGGAAATTGCCAGCAAATTGCACGACACGCGGCAGCATTTAAAACCACGGCAAAAAACACGAGTCTAGCTTTTTTCCCGATTTAAATATACGCAAACAGCTGAACAGTGCTCGACTAGTGCATACCCTGTACTGCTCTCTCTTTGGCTCGAGAAATATCTTAAAATACAAATGTAAATGATAAACATTTGTTTTTTTTTCATCATTTAAGGATTCAATAAGCATTAATTACACTCAGAATTTCAGAATTGTTGCCACACATTGCGATTAACTTTGATGATCCGTTAAAAATATGCTTTTGTGCTGCACTCAATTAATAAAGGCAATTATCATAATGCAAACATGTTTTCTGTTTTCTTTTTTTTTTTCCCCTCACTTGCAATTGAAACAGTTGCAATATTTATCACATATTTGAGCTCAAAGGCATTCCATCTTTGAGCTGGTATTCGTAAATTCTTAATAAAATCAATTATATTTTGTACTATGTACATATTAATGTGCTAGTATTTCCATACTTTTTGTGTCGTTGTCTTTGCTGGCTTCATTATTTTTGCCATTCCTGGCTAATCGTTTGCAATCAGTTGAAATATGCAACGCGTGGCATACGTAATGTTCATTGAATTTGTCAATAATTTGACAAAATGGAGACCACAGCATGTGGCATGTGGCATGTTGTATGTGGCAGTTGCATGCGGCTCAATGCGGTGCGATGCGATGCGATGCTACAACTTTTGTAGTAGTTATGCCAAAAACAACAAAATGCGTTGCTTTATTTGTGGCAACAAACCAAAGCAATTCGACAAGCAAATTATTGTGCTCACATACACATAGATGTGCACACCCAATTGCTGTTGGCATGTGAAAATATTAATGGCGCTGCGTCAACATATAGACTACTAATGTGCCGCGAGGGCTGCCAAATGGCAAACACTTCCGGCTGAATTCTCATGTTTCCCCAAACCAGGCATATTCCTTGCTCCATCCGTTCCGTCGTCCGTCCGTCCGTTCAGGTGGACTCGCAGTGACTACTCTGGGTGTAGGAGGAGCTGTGGGTGTTGTCGGTGAGTCAGTGAGTCGGTGAGTTTGTCGGTGAGTGCGCACTTATGCACTCATAAAATATTAACAAATTCATTCGTTACTTTGCCCAAAACTCTCGCAACTCTGCCAGAACAAAGACGATTACAAACCCCCTGGACGAGCCAGTGCAGACCAGTTGGCCAGGCAGCTGATGTCCTGTGTCCTGTGTCCTGTATCCTGTTTCCCCCTGTCCTCAGCCCCTTGCCATAACCAAATCGCCCACCCATACCATGCATATGAAAGTGTCTCGCATGGACTATACAGTTTTTCTCCCTCTCGGTGTGTTGGTGCGCACAAAATACGGTTACAATTGCACACTCAGCATACGAATTACAGCGTAAAGGCGAAAAAAACTTCTTCTTTTTTTATTTGTAAATGAAGTCAAGAGAACAAACAGACGGACGGACAGACAGAGACCTAACTCGAAGCAAACACAGTGCGACAGCAATCAAGAGCCAAAGCCAAAGCTGAAATAGACAAAAACTACAAACTCCCATTCTCTCCACACACACACACACACCCAATGCAAAAACAATAAGCATATGGGCGGGTTGGTTGATTTAATGGGAAGGAGGCAGGAGGGAAGGAAAAGGGCAGCTTTAGGTGTGTGTATGTGGGAAATATTATAATGGCCCATTCGCCAGACTATGGGAACGATGCACAGTGGACCTTATTTAAATTTAAAGTTTCACCAATATTTTGTATTGTATCGATAGCTAATACGACACTAAGTTTAACACATAAAGTTTTTTTTTTTAATTTTCGAGTGCAGTTTATTGTGTTTTGCAGGGCAAATTTAAATTTTTAAAATAAAACATTTTGTTGATAAATCATTGATA
>JBAMBJ010001590.1:0-76180 GCA_037043495.1 Drosophila recens
AGATTTAAAGTGGGAATTTAGATATATACTATCCAACAAGTCTAAAAAGTAAATGTAGTTTTAATTACAATACTTTCAGACTCTTGTAACTGTGTCAAAACATAAATGACTTTCAAGAACGAAGTCTTTTTAATCTAAAGTCCCTGTCATATTTATAAAATCACCTTATAAATTGCAATAAATCGAAAACTACTGTCTGCAGCGGAATACAATGTATAGAAAAAATGAAGAGGAAGAAGAAACGAAAAGAATGAATGTACAGTTAGTTCACAACAATCTAACGGTACTTAACAAAGAGCACCTTATTAAACTCTTAGTTTTGCATATTTATAAATTCACAATTTAACAAAAAATATTTTGATGCAAAAAAATTCTTGGAACATGCAAAAAAAATCTTGGAGCAATTCTAAGAGTAACTGCAAAAATTTAGTAGTATTTTTAATAATTTTTTGAAAACTGCAAAAAAGGCACTTTTTGCATGAAAATGAAGAAATAACCCACTTTTCACGCAAAAAGTGCCTTTTTTGCAGTTTTCAAAAAATTATTAAAAATACTAGCAAAAATATTTTTGAAAATTTTCTTTTGCAGTTACTCTTAGAATTGCTCCAAGAATTTATCTGCATCAAAATATTTTTTGTTTAATTGTAAATTTTTAGGGTTTTATTTCCTCATTTTCAGGCAAAAAGTGCCTTTTTTGCAGTTTTTAAAAAATTATTAAAAATACTAGCAAAAATATTTTTGAAAATTTTCTTTTGCAGTTACTCTTAGAATTGCTCCAAGATTTTTTTTGCATGTTCCAAGAATTTTTTTGCATCAAAATATTTTTTGTTAAATTGTGAATTTATAAATATGCAAAACTAAGAGTTTAATAAGGTGCTCTTTGTTAAGTACCGTTAGATTGTTGTGAACTAACTGTACATTCATTCTTTTCGTTTCTTCTTCCTCTTCATTTTTTCTATACATTGTATTCCGCTGCAGACAGTAGTTTTCGATTTATTGCAATTTATAAGGTGATTTTATAAATATGACAGGGACTTTATTTTCGACCTCAATAATTGATTCTATATTTAAATTTGTTTGCTTTAGAAAACTAAAATTTTTTACCCTTATAAAGTTTTTCCATAACTTCAAACTCTTCAAATTTGACAAACTCTAATCGATTTCATTGGACAATGTTTTTTTTGGTTGTCATCTTTATTGATTTTGCATCTGCATTTTATTCATTTATTATAAAACATTATATATACATTTTTTTTTAAATATTAATTATTTTCAAAACCATAAAATTCGTATTATCTATTATTATAAGCTATGATCCTAATTAATAGCAACAAGATTGGCCAAACAGAACGATAGTTAAGTCTGTTTTAAGTTTCAAGCAATGCGCCTAAAAGTATGCAATAAAAAATTTGCATGTACATTTAAATAGGTAGCAGGTATTCTACAGTTGGGAGCTCGAGCTGATTTAATTTTACCTTGTTGCAGGTGGATTGATGATATTGAATTTAAATTAATTAGCTGAAAATTTAAAAATTAAATAATTAACATTTTAGTTGTTAACATTATCTTTTGTTATAAGCTATTATCCCACCTAATCGCAACAAGATCGAGCACATATAACTGAAGTTATGGCTGAATTAAGTGACAAGCAATGTAAATGCCTAAAAGTATGCAATACAAATTTTTTATATTTATTTAAATAAGTAACGGGTAGCGTATAGTCGGTAACTGGACTAAAGACTTTTCAACTTGTTTTTGAATATATTCAATAATTGTATTTAAGCCTAGACTTATTACCAAACAGAAGTCTTCTTTCCTACCTCAAATTATCTCCACCTTCCTACAAGATAGACTGCTTTTCTACTTATATGTCAACATATCTCTAGACTGTCAAGCAGTTTAGTCTCTCATTTTATATTATAGCCAATAGCTAAATCCCTTAAAAGTGTTAATGCTTCCAATATCCAATTCCCACTTAAGCTTCACACTTTGATTAGTCAGCGCCAGGTACTAACGACTAATCATTATTTAAACTAATCAAATAAATTGGAAAGTACTGCGATTATCAGAGGCAAACTCCGAGTTATGTCGAGTCCTTTCTTTACACTTTTTTTTAATTTTTATTCACAAAGTGCATACGAAAGTTGTAATAACCTATTAATGGACATTGAAAATGCGGGTCATAAAGAAGGAAAATCAAAGAGCGGAAAGAAAGGGAGACATTGGAAGAGAGGGAGAGAGGGACAGAGGGGGAAAGAGAAAAGGCGAAGGAGAGGCAAAGAGCTCATAATGTGTAATATGGAATGATGAAAAAATATTCATTGATTTTCTTAATTAAAAAATTTTGCCATCAACTTTTATGTTTATTGGCTTGACTTTTACCATTTGTTGTTGTTGTTGCTCTCATTATGTTGTACCCTGGTAGAGGGTATATCAGTGTTTCTGGAAAGTATGTAACAGACTGTAGGAAACAATAAACTTAATAAAATTTGCTTATACTTTTGATAAGCATCAAGGATGTCAAGAGCTAGAAGCGTCAAATTTGGTATGTAGTCTTCTTTTAAGTGCAGATAGATCGTATTAATATTAAATTTTAGATGAAGCGCTCACAAATCAAATAAAAAATAATTACTGTAGCATTTTTAGAGATAGAGAATTGAGATTTGCCATATAAAATGAATTTATTGGGGTCGATGAGAGAACAAAATTTTATTACGATGGGATTCCTTCTTTTAAATAACTTGAAAAAAGATTTTGAATTACATATACAGCCATGCTCATACAATTGGCACAGAAAAAAAAGTATATTCTATTCGTCTATTTCTCAAAATGTTCATCACTTGCTTTTACAATTTTGAATGCAACTGTTAATTGTGTTCATGTACTATATGATTTACCGTTAATTGCTGCTATATCCTTATTGGGCTTTTTTATATTTAATTTTCGCTGGCCTAGTGTGACTTTTGGGTGCTCACAGAATTGGCACATAAAGTTTGAGGAGTGGTTTTTTTTCGTAAAGGGCACTTGGTTTTCATATTTTTTTCTAATTTTCGTTAAATTTGATTAAACTCAATTGAATTTATGCAAAAATGGGCAGCGGAAAGACTTACACTGTTGAAAAACGTAGACTTGTTTATAAACTTAGTCAGTCGATAAAGAAATCGGCTGAAATAGCCGAGATAATAAAAAGTTTCAGGAAAATGACCAATAATACACTTGCATTAGCCCAAAGGAGTACTTCATATTTAAATAAAAACAAGGTTAAGTAGCCAAAGCCTCAAAAGACCGATTCCAGCATCGACAGGATCATAGTGGGAAAAGTAACAGTGCCCATTTTAAGTCGGTTTGTGCAATTATGGTGGAAATCAATGAATAATATGGTCTTAACCTATCCAGAAATCTAGTGCCCAGAAGATTAATCAAAGCATTGCTCTTTGGGCCCATCAGCAGAAGAGTACCACTTCTGTCAAAGCTGAACATAAAGAGACGATTGTGCCTTGCAAAGGCCTACAAGGGCAAAGGTGCACCATTTTGAAAAAAAAGTGTTGTGGAATGATGAAAACAAAATAAATTAGATGGGACTTGATGGTAAACTATTTTTGAGTCACCCAAAAAGCCAGGCTCTTTATACAAGATGCCCAACCAAAACCATCAAGCATTTTTGAGTCGAATACTGTGTTGGGCTGCATTTGCTTGGCACGGTGTGGGCCTGCTCGCCTAGGTTAATGATAATATGGACCGGTTTCAATATTTAGACACTTAAAAGAACTCAATGGAATCTTATGTATTTGAGATTATGCCTGTGAAGTGGACTTTTATGCCCGACAATGACCCAAAGCATATTTATGAAGTGGTTTTACAAAGAAAAGGTTCGGGTTATGGACTCTCCGTCATAAAGCCCAGACCTAAATCCTATTGAGATCCTTAGGAACTACATTAAAGTGGCCGTTTCCAAACAAAAAATTTAAAACTTTGGATGATTTGTGGGCTGGAGCTCAACAAGCTTGGTATTGGATCCCAAGGGAAACTTGCCAAAAGCTGGCTTTAAATATGAGTCGAAGATGTCAAGCAGTTATGGATAATTGTGGATATAGTACCAAATACTAAAGCCGAGTATTATTTTCCTTTCGAAAACATCAACCGTTAATTTGTAAAATTTATTTGTTTGAAAATGTGCCAATTATATGAGCAGTCAAATTTTGAGTATTTCGTTGAATTATTTCATTTTTTTTTACATAACAGATCTCATTTGAAATTTGTTTTCTTTTTTAATAAACTAACATTATTGGCTACAAAATGCCATTAAACTTTTGTACCTTACTATTACCATTTAATAAAAAAAATCATCTTTTATTTGTTTATTTTATTTGTGCCAATTATATGAGCATGGCTGTATGGACTATTTTTAAAACTAGAAATTTCAGATTTTAGACAGAAAATTTCAACACAATCCGATATAAAACTGGAAAATTATTCAACAAACAATTGAAAAAAGAAAGAAAAAGGGTATACTGACGATACTGACGATTAAGGGATTAAAGC
This sequence comes from Drosophila recens, assembly GCA_037043495.1. Taxonomy (NCBI): domain Eukaryota; kingdom Metazoa; phylum Arthropoda; class Insecta; order Diptera; family Drosophilidae; genus Drosophila; species Drosophila recens. The sequence goes on from JBAMBJ010001590.1 coordinate 4,543, forward strand.
AGGGTAATTTGTAGTCGAGCAGTCTCAACTAATGCTGGCTTACTTGTTGTTTTTGTTGTAGCTAAGCGGAGATTGTTGTAGTTTAAGTAGAAATGTTCGTGAGGGATAAAAGCAGGGTATTTCGTAGTCGAGCAGTCTTGACTAATGCTGGCTAACTTGTTGTTGTTGTTGTTGTTTTTGTTGTAGTTAAGCGGAGATTGTTGTAGGTTAAGTAGAAATGTTCGTCGCACGGTCGCATTGTCCTGTCCGTCTGTCCATCAGTCCGTCTGTCCCCGGCACTTTATTCTCTTCCTGCCTTGTGCGATTCGCTTCCTGTGCGCATTATAAACTAATTACAGATTATGATGAAATTGTACGCCACGACCTCGACAATATTGCAAAGAATTCCTGCCCCCAGCCCCCCCCCCCCCCATCGAATGTAGGCGTGGCTGAGACTAAGGCTGAGACTGGGACTAAGTCTAAGGCAACAGAGAGAGAGAGAGAGAGAGAGCGATAACTGCTGCTTGGCTCGCACTTAAGTTTGTGTTTTCACAAAAATTAAAGTCGATTAATGAGATTTCATTACAGTGCGCACTAACAGCAATGGCACGTAATTGACAGCCTAATGAGATTTGTTAAAAGGATTGTCACGGCATCGTTTCTAATTACCAAAAAAAGCAAAAAAAAGAAAGAAAATATGCCAGTAACAACAACAACAACAGCGATAACAAAAACAAAAGCAGTTAGGGATGGCACGATTAATCATATGATACACAATAATCGATTATTTTGCTTCCATTGGCTATTAAATTGTATCGTAAAATGTGTTGCGATTAATTGAAACACTAATCGATTAATCGACAGGGAAACACACATGGAGATTTTATTCCAAAAAAAATACTAGCAAAAATATATTTGAAATTTTTTTGTGCAGTCACTCTTAGAATTGTTGAACAAAATTTTCTGCGTCAAAATATTTTTTGCGAAAAATCGACGAAAAAAGTTGAAAAGTAGTCATAAATTTTAAATTTTCGAGGGGTACTTAATGGGTTAAAGAAAGTTTTGTGTCGTTCAAACGGAATTTAAATGACCTTTCCATTGATGAAAATATGTTAACGATAACGGCTCAAATAAGCCTTAAATGTCAAAATTGGACCTGCATACTTTAAGCTGTGAGTAGGGATGGCAAAATAAATTTATTAATCGATTATTGAATCATATGATTAATTTAAGCTACGCGATTATTAATTGCAATTAATCGACGAAAAATAAAAATATTCGATTAATCAAATGATTAATTTTTGTTATAGTTTTTTAAAATATTGTGTAATACAATGCCATTGTATAGCAAACAAAATTAAGAACAATAATAAAATACCCAAAAAATATAAATACAGTGGCTCACAGCTAGGGATGGCACGATTAATCATATGATACACAATAATCGATTATTTTGCTTCCATTGGCGATTTAATTGTATCGTAATATGTGTTGCGATTAATTGAAACACTAATCGATTATTCGATCAAATAATCGCGTCGTTGCCAACATTTTTGTTCAGGGAAACAGACATGGAGATTTTATTCCAAAAAAAATACTAGCAAAAATATATTTGAAAATTTTTTTTTGCATTCACTCTTAGAAATGTTTAACAAAATTTTCTGCGTCAAAATATTTTTTGCGAAAAATCGACTAAAAACAGTTGAAAAAGTAGACTTTTACATAAATTTGAAATTTTCGAAGGGTACTTAATGGGTTAAAGAAAGATTTGTGTCGTTCGAACGGAATTTAAATGACCTTTCCATTGATGAAAATATGTTAATGATAACGGCTCAAATAAGCCTTAAATGTCAAAATTGGACCTGCATACTTTCAGCTGTGAGCCACTGTATTTATATTTTTTGGGCGTTTTATTATTGTTCTTAATTTTTTGTTGCTATACAATGGCATTGCATTACACATTATTTTAAAAAACTATAACAAAAATTAATCATTTGATTAATCGATTATTTTTATTGCTCGTCGATTAATTGCAATTAATAATCGCGTTGCTTAAATTAATCATATGATTCAATAATCGATTAATACATTTTTTTGTCATCCCTAAATGCAGTAATACTCTGAAGGGAGAAGGACGGTGGGTGGGAAAAAACGATTTGAACGCAATTGAGCAACGAGATTTTGCTGCTGTTGTTGCTGTTGTTGCCGCTGCTTGTTGCTGTTGTCCGTATCAATTATGCAGCCAAAAAATGCAAGGCGCAACGTAAACAAACATTTTAACAACAACAAGCGCAGCAATAACAACAAAAACAGCAACCAAAACAACAACAACAACAACAACAGAAACAACAACAACAATACGCAACAAATTTGCAAGTTGTATAGCACTAAAAACGTAGTAGGTCAGTAACTGACGAAGCCGAAACTCCTTTGCAGCCCAAAGAGAGCAAGAGCGCGTGAGAGAGCGCGTGAGAGAGCATAAGTGAGAGCGAGCACAAGGCAAAGCATCAAAACGTGCGCTCTTTCGTTTATTTTTAGCACAAAGAGCGCACAGCATCCAGCAAGCATAGCTCTCGCACACGCTCTCACGCTCTCTCGCTCTCACACTCTCGCACACACTGCTTGTTGTAAGTGAAGCGACAATGTTGCTTTGTAGCCGAGGCATTGGATGCTGGGGTCTCTCATATTACTGGGCAGCTTAGACGTTTTTAGTGCTGATTACAACGCGTTGCCGTTTGGTTCATGTGAGCGGACAGTGACTGCGACTGTGACTGTGACTGCGACTGTTACTGTGCACATGTGTCTGTGTGTAAAGCTGAGCGTGTGTGCGTTCGTTTGTACGTGTGTGTGTGCGGGGACGTGCCTACGGTTAAAGTCAAGCGTACTCAAGTTTTAAAGTGCGCCACAAAGCAACTTACTTAGTGACATAGCTAGAATTAATAATAAAATTATTAAATAAATTAAACTAATTAATAAACACACTTGCAACTAACTGCTAAGCATATATAACTTACACATCAATAGCTATTAAGCTCAACTTAAAATAAATAAATACAAAACTAAATCAAATTTCTAAACAACGTATCAACTTATTAGCATTAATTAATTGCGGCCATAAACGTTACGTTTAAAAACCTCAAATAAGTAAACTTAATTGTAATCAAAATAAATAAAAGCATAAATTACATAAATTTCTAAACAACGTATTAACTTATTAATTAAATGTTTATAAGAAACATAAAATAAAAAAAAATATAAATAATTAAAAATCTAAAAAAATATTAATAATAATAATAAAATGTCTAAACAACGTATCAGCTAATTAGCATTAATTAATTACGGCCCTAAACGCCAGCAAAAATCAAACAAACTTCCATTAATCGCAGCGCGCAAAAGTAGGCAACAAATATTTGCACACGGCCACGCGCTCAACGATCAACAACAAAAGCAACAAAAGCAAACAACAACGCGCAGCAAGAACTACAAATTAAGCCAGCAAATACACCTGGCATTCAATAAAAGAAAATACTAAAAAAAAAAGAACAACTTACAAGTGGAAAATTCTCAACGACAACGGGAAAACAGAATATACAAAATGCATTCGAGGCTAAAATTCTTGGCATATTTACATTTAATGTGCTCGCTGCTGGAATTTAGCGCAGCACAGCAGCAACAGCAACAGCAACAACAACAACAGCAACAACAACAACAACAAAGTGCATCGTTAACCGAGAAAATACCATTAGGTGAGTCTCAAAAGGAAAAGCAGCGGGAAAAGCAACACCCGAAGCACAAGCCAAAAGAGCCCAAAAGAGTGTGTGGCAAGTAAGCAGCAGCAGAAGCAGTTGCATTTACAGTTGTCGCTAGAATTCTTGCTACAATGTGTAATGGCAATGGTTATGCTCTGAGTGTGTGTGTGAGTGTGTGTTTGATTGTGTTTGTGTGCAGTTCTCCCTTAAACGAGTACGAGCGCATGGAATGGAATGCTGTTCCCTAAATCGTTTTCAATTTAACCATTTTCAAATTCTTGCCAGCAATTTATGTAATTGCCAAGTCAAAAAGCAGCAATTGGTAACAGAAGTTAGCGCAATTTTCAAATGTGGAGCTTAGCTTTTATTGAACTGTATTTATTTTATGATTTTTAGAGTTTTTTATACTATTAAAACTGCTTTATACTATTGATAATAATGGAAAATGTTTTAAACATAAATTGTCAATTTTCCACCCAATTTCAAGCTTAACTTTTAAGTGTACTAAGTTTAACGAGTTATTAAAAAATATGTAAGCACTTAATACTATTTCATAAAATTGATAATAATTGTAGAAGCCTTAACTATTATTGAGTAATCAGTTTTATATTTTTGTATATTTAAGAAGCATAATTTTGAATGTTTTTAAATTTTATTTATGATTCTTTTTACTATTAAAACTTCTTTATACTATTTAAAATAATAATAATAATAATGATCTTATGGTTTTTTTACTATAAAACTGATTTGAACTTATTTTTAGCTATAATGAAAAATTTTCTAAACATAAATTGTCAATTTTCTACCCAATTCCCAGCTCAAGTTTTAAGTGTATTAAGTTTAATGCATTAAAAAAAATATTTATGGAATCAGTATTACTTGTAAATTGTCAAGTCATAAATAGAAAAAGCTTACAGAAGTTTCAAAGATGTAATGTTTTACTATTATTATTATTTTTGTATAGTTTAGAAGCATCTTTTTAGACTTCATATAATTTTTTTCAAATAAGAAATTTTCATCTACATTATTTCCAATAAAAACTGCAAAGAATTAAAGCTTAGTTTTATTGCCTTGTTTTTTATGGCAACATATTCAATTTAACAACTGCTTTAATTTAATAATTTTATAATAAACTTTGCCAATTGCTCTTGAATTTACAATAAACCCAAAATTTGTATTTCATTTATATGCTTTGACTTTTCTTTTTTTGCAATAATAAAATTTCAGTGCTGAAATTCATTTAATTTGCATATGGCATATGAATAATAATTGAAATTGTGGCGAATCAGCTAACGGGAACACACAGGCAATACAATTTTATGCTATTTCCTGAATTTTTCCCCGAAATATTGCTGTGTATTATTTTCTTTCATTTTTTCCCCTTTTTTGCAACTCGTTGTTGTTTTTTTTCATTTTCATTTTTTTGCTACTATATTTTTTATTACGCGATGGCGCCTCAGTCACTGCGCTTGCCGTTTGACTGGAGTGTGTGTGTGTGTGTGTGTCTGGTTGAGTGTGTGTGTGTGTGTGTTTGGGTGTGCTTGCTAATGTGTCAGTCATGCTGACTGGTTTGCACACGAAGCCATTCACCTGCAGCTCCAACTGCAGCTCCAACTGCAGCTTCAGCTTCAGCTGCGATTGCTGCTCCTTCTGTGGATTGTTAATGCCTCTAGTGCCACATGCCTCCTGACTGTGCCTCCTTCCTGTTGCCAGCAGTGTTGCTTCAATTTTGAAGCACTACAAAACCAAATTTTATACAAAAATGTAACTAGAAATTGATCAAAATTTAAGAGCTACAAAAAAGTGCCAGTAATCTTAACTGACAAATATTTTCTTCACTAAATTATTTTAATTCTTAAATTATATAATACTTCAAAAATATATACTACTCAAAGAATTATTAATAATTGCCAAAATATTGAAGTTAAGTGTCAATCTCATAAAAGTACTTTAATCATAGTTTTGAAATATCTAATTAAATAAAAAAATATTTAAAATATTTTTTACAATATATTAATTAAAATATTTCAATACTTGAATTATATAATATTTAAAAAATATATACTATACAAAGAATTATTAAAAATTGCCTAAATATTAAAGTTAAGTGTCAATCTCATAATAAGTATTACTTTAATCATATTTTTTAAATATCTTATTATCAGGGACCGTAATAATTATGAGTTATATTATAAAAATTACATAGTAATAATTATTTAAAGATTTTTAGGGATTTTCCTCAATGATAATGATTTATTATGATCGCAAAAATAAAACTCACATATAATCATTATGTATGATTTTTTTTTTTTCGCTCAAATTAAAACTTACTTTTAAAATAGATAATATAATCATTTTAAATAATTTTTTTTTTACATTTAATGGGTTTTTTAAGTTTTTTTTTAAAGGGATATGCAAAAATATTGGGGGAAAATCTCACACAAATGCCATGAATTAGAAGTAAGTTTTATTTTAAGTAAAAAAAAAATAAAAAATCATGATTAATGATTATCTGTGAGTTTTATTTTTTCGCTCAAATTTAATTATTATCATTATTTTTTTGTATGTATATTTCAGACATTTATTTTTTGATGTTAATAAATTTCAATAATCATTATTTGCGGAGCATGCTAATTATATATAAAAAATTAAAAATATGTTTTACAATTTATAAAAGTCATGTCTAAAATGAAGCTTAAACTCTTTTCTTAAAATCATTTAGACTTCTTGTAAATATACCATATTTAATTCCTAATAAATGATTAATTTTTCAATCTTTACAAATTACAAAATTACAAATTCTAACTTCAGCTACAAAATAGCTAAAATGACAACACTGGCTGTCAGGCCATGGCGAAAAAGCGCAGCTTGCAAAATTGCTGCATCAACACTTCGTTTGCATTAGCGTGCCAGTTTATATGTATTTGTATGTGTGTGTGTGTGTGTGTGTGTGTGTGTGTGTGTGTGTGTAAGTGTATGTCCTTGTGTATTATACATACTATCATTTGTATAAATATTTATTCAGTGCGCTTTCGTTTAATATTAAGAGGACTGTGTCAAAAGCTGCCTAAATATTTAACGAACCAAAAATATGCTCCATATATATACACACATATATAATTCTCTCTATCTCTTACTTACACCCACCCACATTTTCTGTCTCTTTTGTAGGCGCCATCTTTGAGCAGGGCACGGACGATGTGCAATCAGCCTTTAAATATGCAATGCTCAATCACAATCTGAATGTGAGTGCGCGTCGCTTCGAGTTGCAGGCGTACGTTGATGTCATCAATACGGCGGATGCATTCAAATTATCCCGCTTGAGTAGGTGTTACGCCCCCCTTATCCTTATCCTACTTCCCTATCCCTTAATACAAAGACAAAACAAATACAAAATACAAAATGCGAGCACAATAAAGTGAACCACTCAAACAGACACACAAGACACAACACACACAGCATTTGTCTGCATTAATTATGCGCATTTTTATTGAAAATTGCACTCGCTACACTTCCACCTCCCTCCTACCCCCTCACTATGTTTTTCCTCCTCCACACTCCACTTCCAAGGACTGCCATTTAATTGCGCACATTCATTTACATCACGACCTAGACACTGTCACATTCTTTACACTCCACACTCTACACTCCACACACTGCATTCCCTTAGACTCCCACACACATTATGTTGTATTATAGTTTTCTATACACTGAAAAAAAAGCTGAATTTTGCTGTAAAATCAATCCTTAAGGATTAGCTAGGATTTTCTTAAATCAAGTACGACATACTTGACTTAAACACACTGTTAAAAATGATTGATTCAAACACACTGTTCAAAATAATTATTACTTCTCAGCACATTTTTTTAGACGAAATTTTCCAGTTTCAAGTCATAAAGCTGATATTTAAAAAAAACTTTTTGTATGAAAATGAGAAAAAGGGTTAAAATAGTCATTTTTAGAAGTTTTTAAAAAACTAGCGAAGAAAATTTTGAACATTTTTTTTTCATTCACTTTAAGAATTGTTTAAAGAATTTTTCTGCATTAAAATATTTTTTTTTTAAAATCGAGAAAAAAGGTGAAATGTATAAATTTTTAAAATTTAAAATTTTCGATGGGTACTTAATGAGTTAAAAAAATTAATATATCATTAATACGGAAATTAAGTGAAAAAAGATTAATATAAGAAACCCGCATCAAAACATCTTTATTATACGCAAATTTGACAAATTTATGGTGTATGAAGACATTAGTGGCACACTGTACATATTTTAAGCTGTAAATAAAAAAAAATTTAATATTTTTAGTATTTTGTTTTTAAACGAAAATTCTTGATTTTAGAAACAGTTTCTTTTGGATAATTTTTTTTAATTGGAATTCTGGTAAAACAATAAAAAAACTAAGTCTCATTTATCTATATTATATTCGTGTATAGTTATTATCTAATAATTATATACTGAATATTTTAGAAAACAATTTAAAATATTTATATTTTTTATATTTTTTTTTATATCGGTATTCTTAAACTTTAATTAATACATTTTATTGCTACTCTTCTTTCTTAAAACAATAAAAATGTTAAAAAAAAATTTTAATTCCTTCTAAATAAGTAAATTTAATGAGTAAAATTCATATTAAACAAGCTTAAATCAAGACTCTAAATTTTAATATTTTTCACATAAAACTAAGAAGTTTTGACTAAGAAATGTGTTTTTAAGAAACAGTTTTTTTAACAGTGTGTTTGCCACAAAAAGAAACCGAAACGCAGCTTCCTTTTCAAGCTGTAACTGTTGCCATGTCGCGTGGCTGTTTCCCATTTTCCCGTTATTCTCCTTTCTCATTTCTCCCTCAAAAACCGAATGGGAAACTAAAAAATATTTATTGGTGTAACCTGCACAGTCTGCAATCAATTCTCGCGCGGAGTCTACTCGATGCTGGGCGCCGTGTCGCCGGACTCCTTTGACACATTGCACTCCTATTCGAATACGTTCCAAATGCCATTCGTGACGCCCTGGTTTCCGGAGAAGGTAAGTGCAACAAACGTAACAAAAGAAAACAGAATGAAACGTAACGTAATGCTAAAAAATTGTCATACGTAATTGATTTTGTGTGCAGTTATTTACATTTGATGTGGTTTTGTTACCAACTCAGAGAGAGAGAGAGAGAGAGTCGAGTCACAGTCAGTCAATAAACTAACACACACATGTATGTATGTGCATACACTGCCACACAGATGTATGCTTACAGTGATGAGTAATGAAGTTGCCCGCAGCACGAAACGGAAAAAGGGCAAAAAGTTCGTAATGAAACAAAGAGAATGTGTGGAATATTTGCGGAATTTCAACTCAACGAGCAGCACAAATTATAATTAAAGCCGCTTACCAGCTGTGCCAAATAAAAAACAAAATAAAAAACAAAGACTGATTTTCAAAGAATTTATGCGCTTTCGCTCAGAACCATTTCACATACTTATTATTTCATTCGTCAAGTTATTTGGCCAAATATTTATGCCGTCAACTCGTATGGAAATCAAAATATATGTTTATGTGCAGAAAATAACTTGAATTAATTGAAGCAAAAAATCAACATAGCAACTAGTTAAACAGCAGTTCTAACTTAAATATTAGAACAGAGCTAAAAAAAATAAATGATAAAAATATTTATAGCGGAAAATGGAAATAAATTTTGAACGCAAATAGGCGAACAAACAAATTGATGGTTGCATATTTGCGTTTTCGAGTTGGGCGACTGAAAAACAATTAATAGCAGTGCTTTCTAAAATTATAGACTAGCAGTTACCCTGTAATTTGCAATTGATAAATTTTTATTTGGTGATTTTAGGTCGAAAATTAATAATTTAGTAATTTTAATAATATAAAACGCAAATAAATAGGTTAATAAATAAATAAATTGTAAAAACTTCAGCAAGTAATTTATTATTTATTAGAATTTTCTAATATTATAGACTAGCAGTTACCCTGTTAATGGCAAATGATAAAATTTATGAACTTATTTGTAGTCGAAAAGTGAATTATTTAGTAATTTTTTAGTAATTTTAATAATATAAAATGCAAATAAATAGGTTAATAAATAAATAAATTGTAAAAACTTCAACAATAAATTTATGATTTATTAGAATTTTCTAAAATTTTTAGACTAGCAGTTATCCTGTAATTTGCAAATGATAAAATTTATGAATTTATTTGAAGTCATAAAACTTAATTATTTAGTAATTTTAATAACATAATATGCAAATAAATAGCTTAATAAATTGTCCAAACTACGGCAATTAAATTATGATAGACTAGAAGTTATCCTTTCGACTGTAGATAGGCGTATAAAATAATAATTAAGAACTTAATATTGACACTAATTTGACTTTTTTTTAAATAATTGTTTAAGCTTCAAAACTACACAAATTACAGGGTATTTTTTGACGACTGTTTGCCATCTGCGAGTGGCAACCCAATGCAATTATTCGTGCAACTCTCGAATGAAAAACCGAATGCAAATAAAAACCAACTTCACTATCTATGTCAACTGACAACAGATTGAACAACACAATTTTCAGCTGCTCTTGATATTTTTCGATGTTGTTGCTCTCGTTGTTGTTGTTGTTGTTGTGGTTGTTGTGGTTGTTGTCGTTGTTGTCAGCCACTGAAATTGCTGACCATTTAATTTAGGTCAATAGGTTCTAGTTATGCTTGGACACTGGCAAAAAGTAAGAGCAGAATATGGCAAAAAACCTACTTGAAACACTTTAATAAATACTTATATACGTATATATATATTTTTTTGCTCGAGGCACTTTTAGTAAAAGTTTTGCGAGCATATTCTTTGGAATAGTTTGCATTCTTCATGTTTTTTTATGCTTTTGTCCTTTGTCAGGGTCATAACTTTTCATACGGCTCACTTAACGATTTAAACTGCAGTTTATAGCGTGTGGAAGGTGGGCTGAAAAGGGGGTGGGGGTGATTTAAGGGGTAGGGGTTGGGGTTCAAGATGAAGGCGCCACGTTTCTAATTTAAACATCAAGCTAACCTACACAGAAAAAAAAATCCGGTATATTTAGCCCGAATTCAATCCGAAACGATGTCAGAAGTGGGGTAATCTCTGATTTGCTTAAACCAAGCATGAAATACTTGAATTTTTCAATCCCGAATTCAGTCCTGAAATTCTTAAATTCAGGCTAAAAAATTTGTATTAATTAAATTAATTTTCGTTACATTACATTTTTTTTAACTTTTTTATTAAGATTTTTTTGTTTTTGTAACGTATTTTTTTTTTAAATTTTTTTTTTAAACATTTTGTTTGTTTTAAACATTTTTTTTGTTTTAAATTTTTTTTATTAGATATTTTTTTTTAAAAAATTTTTTTTTAACAATTTTTTATTTTTACCTTTTTTTTTTTAATGACGGGGGGAATCGAACCCAGATTTATTTCAAACTAGAGTCGGCGACTCTAACCATTGAGCCACCGGACCGGCTGAAATGAGAGAGGCCTATTTTCCCATTTCAATCCCGATACAGGCTTGATTATTCAGCTTAATACTGAATAGTTACATACTTAAAAAATGAGAGCTTATTTAAGTATTTTATACTTGATATTAGAATGTAATTTTTTTTCTGTGTAGTTTGGTTTATAAGAATAAAGTCATCGCACAAAGTGGCTATAAGTACAAATATACACACACATGGCCACACATCTATAGACACATACATTATTGTCGTTGCTTCTGTTGTTGTTGTTGCTATTGCTGTTGTTGTTGCTGCTGTGGTGTCTGCCAGACGCTCTACTAAATCAAAAGCCAAGCACAAATCATAATAATTGTAATTTGAAGAAAATTTACTACCAACAACGAGAACAACAACAAGTCGCTGTTGTTGTTGTTGTTGTTGTTGTTGTTGTTGTCACTGTGCCTGGCACTTCACAAAACACAGAAGAGTCGAAGCCAAAGCCAAAAGCCGGAAGACAATGCCAAACGAGCGCCCCCTCAATGCGCTCCTCCCCTTCTCCCTCCCCCTCTCCCCCTCTCTCTCACTCACACACTCTTCTCTACAGTGAGCGCAAAAAAATTTATGATGCGCTCTTGGCCTCTTTTATTTCAATCACTATAAATCAAGATATGGCGTTGGCAAAGCAACAACAACAACAATAGTCACAGTTTGTGCTCTCACACACACACACAGCAGACTGCGCATTTGCGTGTGCCTTCAGGCGTGTGCGTGTGTGTGTGCGTGTGTGTGTGTGTGTGTGTGTGTGTGTGTGTGTCTGTGTGTGCTCTTCCAGCTTAACGGAAACGGGTCGCTGTGTATCTTCTCTCTTGATGTACAGACAAGTATGCTCTCGTATATTGTGCGTATTTATGCCTCTTACTTCTTAGCCCAGCACCTTAAAGGCTTATAAGTTTGTGACATTGTCTGTCTGTTTGTATAAAACAACTAAGGTCCTTATCAAAATTATAAGACACTTCGATTATTTCAAATATTTATCATGATAGGCCATCAGCTAAAAAAACATATTAACATACTTCATAAACAAATGCCAAAGTGTTTCAATACCTTTTACTTCAAAATAGTAAGTGTTGCTACTTATTTATCAGAAAGTAAACGAGTTAAAGCAATCAAAATTGGGTGACAATGTTGCTATTATATATACAAATATTTATTTATTTATTTAATGTCAATTGACCAATTTAAAGTAAAAATTAAAGTAAAATTAAGTAATATTAAAATAAAAGTAAAATTTAGTAATTATATTTAAATTTTAATTTTAGCTGAAAGCATAAAAAAGTTAAATTAAAAATTATATTAAGTTAAATCAACATATTAATTAAATTATTTAGATCAAGTTTCTTTTACTTTTTCTTTTTAGACCCCGTACTTTAAAAAGTATAGGGGTCTATTAACTTTGTCACAAAAAAATGTGCGTAACAGGCAGAAGGAGGCGTGGCAGACCCCATAAAGTATATATATTCTTGATCAGCATCAACGGCCGAGTTGATATAGCCATGTCTCGTCTGTCCGTCTGTCCGTCTGTCCGTCTGTAAGAGCGCCTAGATCTCAGAGACTATAAAAGCTAGAGACTTCAAACTTGGTATGTAGGTGCGTCTATATTGTAAGCAGATCGAGTTTGTTTTAGATTTTGGCCACGCCCCCTTAAACGCCCACAAATTAGAAAATCTTAATTATAAGAACAATTTTAAAGATAGACATTCCTTATTAAGCATAGACGAAGATATTGTTACTTTCCATATTTGCTGAAAATTTCATCGCGATCGGATAATAAACAGGAAGATATTGAACAACTAAATTTTCCATTATTTGCCATACTTTAGCAGCAACAACAACAATCAATGAATACAATTAATTACTTTTGACTTACAGTCCAGTAACAATGAAATCTATTACTGGACAATAGATTTCAAAGAGCGACTGTGGCGCAACTTGTAAAGACGCCTAGTTTTTTGCTTACATTGTCAGTTGTGTCAGGGGGTCGCGGGTTCAAATCCTGACACGGACAAAATTTTTTTTGTTTTTAAAATCAATTTTTTTGTGTTATGTTGATATTTTATATAAGTGTTGCATTTTTATCAATTCAAAATATTAGTATTTATTATTTGACCAATAAAATTAAGTTGTTAGCAGATGATCCCCAAATGTTTTTTTAATGTTATTAAATTTTAAAATGATGTTGCAGAAATCATAACTGGCAAAGAATAAATCATTGTAGTCTTAACATATCTGCATTTTGCATTTGTAAAGTTGGCTTCGGTGGCCTTCGCCGACTAGTTTTTACTTTATTTTAATTTGTTGTATTCATTAAATCGTTATTTTAAAGCAGCGGTGGGCATGCAGTGGCTCCGGGAGCAGCGGCTGCTCCCTACTTAGATAGACTCTAACGGGGTTGTTGTTGTTGATGTTGTTACAGCGCTCCCGAATTCAGATTTCGTGCCCATCGCTGTTTTAAAGTATTGACATTGGCAAATATTGCAACCAATTTAAATTACAACAATTACAAAATATTAAAATTGCGTTTGAGAATGTTTTTTATTGCCAAGCTACATATTTCAAACGCTTTTTTATTATCTTTGCTGTCTTTTTTTAATGGTTTTGCTTTTTAACATTTCTTTAATTTTTTATTTTTTTTAATTTTAAAATTTATTTTATTTTATTTTATGAATTTGTTTTTTTATTATTTTTTTTTTAATATTTTATAGTTCTTTGAAATTGATTTTTACTGAATTTTATTTTAATTCAATTTAAATATTTTTTTTAAGTTACATTTAATTATTTTTTAATTTTATTTAAATAATTTTATTAAGTTATGCTGATTAAATCGCACTGCACTGGGCATTTAAGAGTCGATCAGTTCAGCTGCAGAGCTCTTGCTTGCCACCAGTCAAAAGGCAGGACTTACATGTCCTCTACAGTGTCCTCTTCCCCCTCGCCATGCCTCCCTTTGTCGCTGGCAGCGTCAAAGCGGAAACGCGTTTCATTTTATTATTGCTTCATGTAGCGTGCACATTACATTGTTATATTCTTAGGAGGGGAGGCACATTAGAGAGAGAGAGAGAGAGCTATAGTACCTTCCCCTTCCATGGCATGTCACTTATGTGTCGCTTTGTTTTGCATACTTTTAGGTGCTTACCCCGTCATCGGGTCTGTTGGATTTTGCGATCAGCATGCGTCCGGATTATCATCAGGCAATTATTGATACCATACAATATTATGGCTGGCAAAGCATCATATATCTCTACGATTCGCATGATGGTGAGTATACGAACGAAAGAGAGAGGGGGAGTGACGAAAAGAGAAGGCATGCCTATATTATCCCATTGTTTACTGCGTGTATTTTGATTTCAATTCATTTCATTTCGCTTTCGTTAGCGCCCAAAATAAATGAGGCGCCAATGGGCGGTTGTCATTTATGTATTGTTGTTGTTTTTATTGTTGTTGTTGCTGTCTGACTGAGTGTTTGACATTTTTGTTGGTCTTTGTTTTGTGTATGTGGATGTGTGTGTGTGTGTGTGTGTCTAGTGGCATAATTGAGCTAATGGCCAAACACAACAGATATGGCAATTCATTGAAATTAATGCAAATATTTTGCATAGTTTTCAGCGCAATTTATTAAGCCGAAATAAATTATACAAGTGACTAAAAAGCTTTGTTTTTATTTATATCAAGTGCAAAGTTAAAGAAAATAATGTAAAAATATTTAATGTTTTTAAAAAGAACTATTGTTGTACATTAAATGGATTTATGGAGGAAATTGCATGATTCAGGAATGTTTTTATACTTAAATAGATCTACTAAATAAATTTAAGGAACTTAAGGCCCTATTCTCCTTCAGCTTGCTGTTTTTGGACCTTTTTTGAAAAAATTCTCATTTGAAAACGCAAAAAGATATTTGAATTTTGTTTTTTTTATTGAATTATTAATGAATGAAAGAAAATAAAAAAGTATTTTTTTGCCTCGACACGAGGGGTGTTCAAAAAGTAATGAGACTTCAAAGTTGAGTGTTGAAAAAAGGTGTCGTCACGGCGGCCACGATTCTGGGTCTCCGGAGCGTCGGAAATGAAAAAAAAAACAGGGTTATAATCAGTATAGATGTAATTCTGACCCGTTGTAAAATAAAAATTTTGCGATTTTTTTTGACAAAATGGCGGCCACTTGAAATTGACAATCGAATTTGGACGCATTTTTTTTTAGTTTAGTGTAAAAAAAAAATAGTAAAAAAAATCGCAAACTATTTTACTACGGGCCAGAACGGTGACAATTCTACGTCGATTAAACTTTGTTTCATCCAAATCGGTTCAACAGAACTGGCGGAATCGTGGCCGCCAGTTTGAAAAACGTGGTTTCGAGATAAACGCGTTCAAAGTTTTGACTTCACATGCATTAACATTAACATTGCTGGATAAAAATGGCCATAACTCCTAAAGTACTTCGAATTTCAAAAAACCCTTTTAGGGTTATATTCTTAAATGTCCAAGCTATAAAAAAATGCATAAAATAAAAAGTCGAAAAAAATTTTTTGCTGAAAGAGAATAGGGCCTTAAATAAAATAAATTATTATTATAATTACATATAAACTCTTTTTAAAAAATAAAATTCATATATATAAAATATGTATACAATTATGCTTAATATTAGAATTACTTCATTTATTAAACTTTAGATTCAAATGACAAAAATCGTTTAAAATATTATATATATAAAAAATTTAATTAGAGTTACAACGATATTTTTAATGGACATGCGACTAATGACAAATTGTCTTAACTCAATTCAGTTGAGTAAAGTTCTGTTACCATTCTGTTATGTGCTAGGAGAAAGTGGGAGAAAGCGGGTCCAATGTAAATAGAAATCAGACATCAAACACATGTCTAAAGACGAGAAGCACTCGTAACTAGAATCTAGAATCTAGGGGCTGTGGCACTTTTTCGAGGGCAACTTCAGCTGCCCCTTCATATTTATTTCTTTTCTTTGGTTCTTTTTTCTCTTGCTTTTGCTAATATGTAATTAAATAAGCGGCACAAAGAGAACGCGCCTGCTGCTAAAAGTAAAAGTAAAAAGGACGAGACGAGTCGCATCGAATCGAGTTGAGTCTGAGGCCAGACAAGACACAAGGTGGATGGATGGAGTCGAGACGAGACTCGAGTCTTGAGTGCTTTCAAGCGCTTAGAAGTGGTTCGTCTGCTTGAGCAGCGACAACACACACATATACACACACGCACACATATGCACAGACATGTGCAAAATAATAAGAACAGTTTCCATTAATATTGATTACAATTTAATGCAGACAAATGTGAAAAATGCTTGCACAAGGAAATGCTTAAGAAACATGTCAAGAAAATCAGAAATCAGAGAAATATGACACTTTTTAAAAGTCGCTTGCATATAGTTTCTATAAAATCCATAAGATCATAATATGCGGAAATAATTTAAGAGATTCTTTCTATTAAATAATAAATAAATCTTTTTATATATGTATAATCTTATTTGACTGTTTCTCTTCTCTTGCTTATATTTTTCGGTCAACAAATATTTTATGTTAAATCTGGGACATATAAATCCATTAATATTTAAGAATATTAAAATCTATAATTTTAAAATAATAAGAATTTGTTTTTAATTTTAAAGCAAACTAATTTTTTAACTGGTATTATTTTATTTATCATTCGAAAAATAAGAAAATATTTTAATTTTTTGGGTTTAATTTATTTAAAATAATTTTTTATTATATTATTTTATTTGGAAGATATGAAGCTATTTAATTTTATTATTATTATAATTTATTTATCATTTAAAAAATAAGAAATTAGTTTACTTTTTTAGACTTAAATTATTTCAATTAATTTTGTATTAATTTTTAATATATTTTTTTAACATTTTTATGTATTATTTAATTTATACGAAATTATTTTTTTTTGTAGTAATAATTTATTAAAATTAATTATTTATTGTTTAATTTTATTTTATTTTATATGATTTATTTGAACAATTTTGTTAAGAAAATTATATTATTATTATTATATTTTATTTTTATTTTATTGGGAAGATAAAAAATTTTGTTTATTTATTTTTGTCATAATTTATTTAAAACTAGTCGGCGGTGCTACAGTCGAGCGGTACTCGACTGTCGAAGACCCCGTACTTACTATGCAAAAGCAAACACTGCTTAAAGTCATGTAATATAAGTCGCTACAAACATTTAATGTGTTTTAATATATATATATTTTCGCCCAAATATATTGAGGATACGTATATCAATTTACATTAAAGATATAATAAATGATTTATTAAAGCACATCATCAAATTTAACAGATGCACAAAATAAATTGATTTGAGCATTAGAGAAAGCGAGAAAGCGATAAGAGCATTTCCCACATCTCTTAATAATAAACCAAAAAAAAATCAAATATTAACATTGAATTGATGTAACTGCAACATTAATATAAAATGTCAGGAAAACATTAATAAATCTTAAAAATAAAAAAGTCTGTTCAAGCCGGGATTCGATCTCGGGACCTACATATGATCTAAAAAGTCTGCAAATATTAAAAAAAAAATTAAAAAATTTGCTCTCGCTGGGAGTTGAACCCGCGACTAATTGCTAATTTACTGGGAACTTTGCCTCTTAGGCCACCGAAGCCAACTTTACAAATGCAAAATGCAGATATGTTAAGACTACAATGATTTATTCTTTGCCAGTTATGATTTCTGCAACATCATTTTAAAATTTAATAACATTAAAAAAAACATTTGGGGATCATCTGCTAACAACTTAATTTTATTGGTCAAATAATAAATACTAACATTTTGAATTGATAAAAATGCAACACTTATATAAAATATCAACATAACACAAAAAAATTTATTTTAAAAACAAAAAAAATTTTGTCCGTGTCAGGATTTGAACCCGCGACCCCCTGACACAACTGACAATGTAAGCAAAAAACTAGGCGTCTTTACACGTTGCGCCACAGTCGCTCTTTGAAATCCACTGTCCAGTAATAGATTTCATTGTTACTGGACTGTAAGTCAAAAGTAATTAATTGTATTCATTGATTGTTGTTGTTGCTGCTAAAGTATGGCAAATAAAGGAGAATTTAGTTGTTCAATATCTTCTCTGTTTATTATCCGATCGCGATGAAATTTTCAGCACATATGGAAAGTAACAATATCTTCGT
The DNA here is from genome assembly GCA_037043495.1 of Drosophila recens. Lineage (NCBI taxonomy): Eukaryota > Metazoa > Arthropoda > Insecta > Diptera > Drosophilidae > Drosophila > Drosophila recens. The sequence goes on from JBAMBJ010001590.1 coordinate 22,970, forward strand.
CTATGCTTAATAGTCTATCTAAATGTCTATATACTCTATACTTTTTTAAAGTACGGGGTCTAAAAATTATGCTGCTCTTATTATTTTGCACACGTGTGTAGAAGCAACATGCCACATAATGCTGCCATTGTTGCTGTAGTTGTCGTAGGCTGCCTTTTTTTTGTTGTATTGAAATTTATTTCAAAGCAATTTCCTGCAGTCTACGGCGACTGCGACGGCGACGGCGACGGCGACGGCGACGACAGCAATTACGGCCAAAGATGAAGACATCAAGGCAAGGCACGAGAGATCACACACATACACATATATACTCAAATACACATATGTGTGTGTATCTACTTATAATACACACACAATGGGCGGCTCTGTAAAAATTTCATATGATATTACGTATACGCCGCAGTGATTTCTGCGTGTGTTATTTGAGCATTTTTATGCCGACGCCTTTGCTTTTGGTTTTTTTCTTTCTTTTTTTTTCTTCTCTTTCCTTTCTTATTTTTTTTTGTAGCGCCTTTTGTAATGAGTTCACAGGCTGTCGTTATAGCTGCTCCTTTTGTGTGGCACTCCGAGCAGTCTCTCTGCATGTGTGTGTGTGTGTGTGTCATGTGTTAATGACTCTGTGTGAAATAAAATTTATGACTTTATGCAACTGCTGGCAGCTCTGCTTGGCCCTTTTTCGCTGCCTTTTTGGCTGCTTTTTTTTGTCAGTTTTTTGCCATTCGTTTTTTGTGCATTTTTTAATATTTTGCGCCGTTTGGCGAAAAGTAGGCCGACATTGTTGCCGCTGGCATTCGGCGCCGGAAAAGGAAATGCCGCAGCAGCAGCAGCAGCAGAAGAAGCAGAAGAAGCAGCTTCTGTTCTCACTGCAGCTTCTGTTGCCGTTTATTGTCGTTGCTGTCGTTGTTGTTGTTGTTTGTTGGCCTGCTGGCATTTTTGGCTGACTTTAGCTCAATACACGTTGCTTCAGCATCGTTTACATTGTTAACGCAAAAAACGAACGGCTCCACAGCGAGAGACTTTATATTTTAATGCCGCTGTCAGCAGTTTGTTGTTATTGCTTTCTTTGTTGTTATTGTTTTGTTGTTGTTGTTATTATTGCTGCTCTCTTTTGACTCGCCCGCTGTTATCGGTCACGACTTTAGCCCAGCAGACAAAAGGGTAAACAGACTAATGAGTGTGTGAATAAATGTCTGTCAGTTTGTAGGAACAATTATAACTCAAAATCTGTGAGAATTGGAGTTTGCTGACAATATTTCCATGTTTCACACGTAGCTCAAATTTGTTTTAGTTTATTTTGACCAGCAAATTGTAAAAAATCTAAATACAAGAGAAATTTTAAGCAATTTGAACAATTTTTAGCACACAAAATATGTGTTTTCTGTAAATGTTTGCTGAAAAATTCAACTCGATCGGTTAATAATTAATGTAGACAATTGAGAAAAAATTAAAGAAGTAGATGCTCAAATTAATAAATTAGAAAATTTAAAAATTAAAATTATAGGAAGAATTAAGGCAATTTCTACATCAAAAATTAGGAAAATAATTGTAATTGAAAATAAACGTAAAGACAAAGGTAAACGAGATGAAGAGTTAGGGTCAAATCCATTGTCATTAGTAGTAGTAGTTTACTGCACATACAATGAAGAAATATGATAATCTATTATATTTTCTTAATATTTTTCTTATATATTAATTTTTAGATTTCAAATAAAATAAGTTAAGAAAACATCATCAGAAATGGTTTATCACATTTTTATTTTAGCAAATAAATAAATAAAATATATTATCTGAAAATATTGCAAAAAATTGAAGAGAAATCAATTGCAAGAAGTTGAAATGGCGTTTTGAAATGTGTTTTATGAAGAATCTATTCGTATGCTTTATTTTATTACTTGGTTTGTCTCCTTTTTAATTTATAAAAATTTCTCTTAACATTTTTTTTTTGCTTATAATTGTGTTTTATTTATAAGTTTATTTTATTATTATTTATTTATTTATTTTTTTATTTGGTTTGTAAACATCTATTTTAATTTATAAATATTTCCTTTTAATATTTTTTTTTAAATTATAATTGTATTTCTTTTATAAATTTGTTTCTCTTTTTAAGCTATAAATATTTCTTATAACTTTTTTTTTAATTGTAATTGTTTTTTTTAACTTATATGTTAATTGTGTTTTTTTTTATAATTTTCTTTGTTTTGTAAATTTTTATTGCATTTTAATTGATTGAATCAAAAGCCTGCTGGGCATCGAACAGTCGAGCACAGTTGAATGTTTCGTATTATTGCTTGTTTTTGCTCTTTGCCCTTATTCCTCTTTTTCTTTGCTGTCGTGTTGTTGTGCGTTGTTCGTTGTTCGTTAAACGAAGAGCGCACACGGCGACAAATTGGTAGCATATTTTTTGGCGCATTCATGAATACAAAAGTTGCAGAAAAAGCAATACGGCGACAACATAGGAAGCATTCAATAAAACATCATCGCACACACACACACACACACACACAAATGGTTGAGCAAACAAACAGCACGCACCCAGTTTTTATTATTTGGTTGCTGTTGTTGTTGCTGCTGTTGTTGTTGTTGTTGTCGGTGAGTTTCGCTATTTATTGAAATGTTACCAACGTGCCACAAAAAAGTACTTCAATTGTCTGTGCACTTCCGTTTCCTCTTCGACAATGTCGTTCTTCTGTTTTGTTGTTTTGTGGCCATTGCCAACAACAAATCATGCAGCCAGAAATCAATGACAATAACAACAACAACAATAACAACAACAAACTCATCTGTGACAACAACGACGTGCAACAAATGGCGCGTGAAAATGTTTTTTGCGGCCAGAGAAATGAGTATGAGAATATGAGATTGAGGCAGTGATTGAGTGTGACTTACTGACTGACTGACTGACTGACTGAGTGTTTATCTATGTGTGTGTGTGTGTGTTTGCATAAAGAATTCATAAGCAGGCAGAGATACACACTCCAAACACACACTCACAAGCAAATAAACAAATAGATAACTCGTTTCTATGCATGGCTAAAATAGCAAATAGCGTTAAGAGATAAATAAACATTTTATAGAGTACGAGTCTATATGTATTTTTATTTGTATTTGTATTGGTATTGCGTATTGCTTTTTGGCCAAATTCATATTCAAATGCCATCAAATATGCAGCAGATATTCAACAGTTTTCTTCATACAAATAATTTGATTTTTTTTGTGCACAGCATGCAATAAATTCAATAAATGTTTTTAGCCTACACTGAACGCAATTAAAGCTGAATTGTCATGCATTTTTTATTTATTTAATTAACTTAGACTTAAATGAGTTGATGAAAAGGAAATTGTTGAATTGCAATTGTGTCAATTTGCAAAATAACAATTGTGAATGTAATAAGAAAATTTACAATTTTCACATTTCTGCATTCAAAAGATGCCAAAAAAACTTAAATTAAGTTGGGTTATTTAGACAGTTAGTCCATTAAGTGCTTTGACAAATTATTAAAAGAATTCTGGCTTTCTTTTTTGATTATTTATTAAATTGATAAACATGGTTTGCAGCATAGGAAAATTAAAAAGTTCGATTGGCATTAAATATTTTTAAAAAATTAAATACAAAAATAAGAATTATTTTTGTTGTCAAAATAATTACTTGACACACTGTAGTTAAAGAATGGCAAGGTATGAAATAGCTTAAGCTCTTAAGCTTCGCACTTCACAAAGGCATAAATCTTATGTTTGTGCCTTTGATATTCTTTTGATCTATTTGATTGCCATTTGTTGTCAGAGGAGTGTGGAAAGATTCAACGTTTTATTTTTGATTGCCAGACACACACACTCAGACACACACAAAATCTTAGTTAACTACATCGCGTATATGACACTCAATATTACTCATACGCCACCGCTCAACATTTGGTTTGGTTTGGTTTCGTTTGCTGTCATTTTGTTCACTTTTTTCTTGTTGTTGTGGCTCATCCCTGGCATTTTTTTGATCCCTTTCCTTCGCTGCCCCCTTTAGGCTTACTGCGCCTGCAGCAAATCTATCAAGAACTGAAGCCCGGAAATGAAACATTTCGTGTGCAAATGGTCAAACGCATCGCCAACGTAACGATGGCCATTGAATTTTTGCACACGATGGAGGATTTGGGACGGTTCAGCAAAAAGCGCATCGTGCTCGACTGCCCGGCGGAAATGGCCAAAGAGATCATCATACAGCATGTGCGGGATGTTAAGCTGGGACGGCGCACCTATCATTATCTGCTCAGCGGACTGGTGAGTGCAGAAACCAAAAAACCAGCAAACCAGAAATCCAGAAAACCAACCAGAAACCAGAAACCAGTAAACAAAAGAGGAAGAGTTGAGCCCACCTTTAATAAGCAATTATTGCCAGCACATCCGCTGGGCTTTGTTATCCTTTGTGTGGCCAGTTTTTATATGCGTTACTTCAAACATAAGTAAAAGGGTATATTGTAACAGGGAAAAGGAAGCAGGAAGGAAGGAAAGACTCGATATAGTCATGTCTGTCTGTCTATCATTATAAGCTACCACCCTACTTAATCGCAACAAGATCGGGCAATCAGCACGGCAGAAATGGCTGTTTAAAGTCTTTAAGCAATATAGATGCCTAAAAGTAAGCAATATATCTTTTTATATTGAAATTTATGCAAGTAACGGCTATTCTATACTTAATCGCAGCATGATCAGGCAATCAGAAAGGAAGTAATGGCTGTTTAAAGTCTATAAGCAATATAAATGCCTAAAAGTATGCAGCACATTTTTTAAATATAAATTTTAACAAGTAACGGGTATTTCTGAGTCGGGAATTTGACTAAAGCCTTTCCTGCTTGTCTTTTTTACATTTTTCTCTCTTCCATCTACTTTTTTCTGGGGGCGTAGGTCATGGATAGCCATTCACCCTCTAAAGTGTATATATGCCATGTCTGTCTATCTATATCATTATAAGCTATCATCCTACTTAATCGCAACAAGATCGGGCAATCAGAACGGTAGTAATGTCTGTTTAAAGTCTATAAGCCTAAAAGTATGCAACATATTTTTTTAAATATAAATTTAAACAAGTTACGGGTATTTCTGAGTCGGGAACTCTACTTTAGCCTTTTCCGCTTGCTCGTTTTTACATTTTTTTCTCTTCCATCTACTTTTTTTCGGGGGCGTAGGTCATGGATAACCACTGGCCCAGCGATGTGGTGGAATTTGGAGCCATCAACATCACTGGCTTTCGCATTGTGGACACTAATCGGCGTGCATTGCGTGATTTTCATGACAGCCGGAAGCGTTTGGAGCCGTCAAGCGGTGGTGGTGGTGGTACGAGCGGAACAGTGGGTGGCAACAGCAACATGCCAGCGATTTCGGTAAATTTGCAGCTTCACAGTCTCCCTTACAGTGGGTGGAACTTACTTGCCCTGTTTCCCCCTCTAGGCACAGGCAGCGCTTATGTATGACGCGGTCTTTGTTCTGGTCGAGGCCTTCAATCGCATTCTGCGCAAGAAACCGGATCAGTTTCGTGCCAATCATTTGCAGCGACGCAGCCATACAGCCGGCGGTGGATCCGGTGGCTCCAATACCCTGAACGAGTCCAGCGCATTGTTGGACTGCAATACGCCCAAGGGCTGGGTCACGCCCTGGGAGCAGGGGGAGAAAATCTCACGAGTCCTGCGCAAGGTAAGCAACAAAAATATGCACAAAAAAGCGAATTAAAAAAATTGTTGAAGGAATTTATTAAGAAAATATTTTTATTGAACTTCAAGTTATTTAATTTTATGAGAGAATTTTAAAGATGCTTCCTTAAGAATAAAAAAATAGGCGAAAATTGATACAGCTGTAAATTATTATTATATATTTTAAATTTAAAATGAATTTTACAAGATTTTTGCAAGACTTTTTGTTGTCAAATTACATAAAATTTCTTATAACAAAATAAGAGACAATAAAATACTCTGTAAATTTTTAAAAATTATATATTTAAAAAAAAATAAAATAAAACGGAAAAGAGTTTAGTGTGATTATATTCATAATATATTTTTATAAAACTATCAAACAAAAATTTAGCTTACACAAAAAGTTGGAATAAAAATTTTACAAAATTTGTTACGACTCGAATTGAGCATAAACAACTAGAATATACCCCGTATACATTTTAGCAAAATATATTCTGGAGGTAGGGAAAATGCTTAGCAAATGATTTGTTGTTATTTGAGATATTTTTGGTAGCTAAAAATAAAATTAAAAATAAATTTCTCAAGAAAATGTCGACGGCAAAGCGACAGAGAAACAATAGCAGCTAAACTTGAGAATAATCTATATTTATGTGCTTTGTTGCCCAACTCTGAACTGCTGAACGAAGGCTGACAAGTTTTGGTCGCTCTGTAAATATTTGTCTTTAAATTAAAAGAAAATTATGCCTCAAAGGACCTCAATTATTTTGAGACAAGGCAAACAGAAAGAGAGAGAATGAAAATTCTTGAGCGTAGATATTTTCATTTTCATTTTAATTTGTGATGTAAGCAGTTCCCAGTTGGAAAGTTACGCCCAATGCTTTTTTGGTTTGTTTGGTTTGCCCGACTCACGATTCCCGATTGCAATCGCCCCAATTCCCCATGCTAATTTCATTGTTCATATACTGGACTCAACTGAACTCAACTCGATTCAACTCGACTTCGTTTCCGTTTCGCTTGCAGGTGGAAATCGATGGATTAACGGGCGAAGTGCGATTCGATGACGACGGTCGGCGTGTCAACTACACCTTGCAGGTGGTGGAAATGTCCGTGAATAGCACACTGCAACAGGTGGCCGTGTGGCGAGACGATGCTGGTTTTCTGCCCCTGCACGGACACATTTATGGCACGGCCAATTCACGTTCAATGGCCGCCGGCAGCAACGGTGCGGATTATACACGCAATCACACCTTTATAGTGACCACGGTGCTGGAGGAGCCGTATCTAATGCACAGGGCTGGCTATGGCCACGACCAGTTGATTGGCAACGAGCGCTTTGAGGGATACTGCAAGGATCTGGCCGAGTTGCTTGCCACCAGACTGGGCATTAAATGTAAGTATTGCACTACACTGAGAAAAATTTGTGATTTCTTAAATTAAATATATATTCCACTATCTATAATAACAAGATAATAGGGCAATAAGAAGAAGAAAAACAAGTTGTATTCCTTAAATGTATTTAAAAAAAAAAAAAATGTCCTTACTACACTAAGCAAAATTACTGATTTCTAAAATTAAATATATATTCCACTAACTCTTTTTTTAATAATAAGATAATAAGAAGAATAAATAATTTGTGTATTTGAAAAACAAAACTAAGTTCTTTCCATAATTTTTGTTTTTAAAGTCATAAAATCAGAACTCGCAATATTTATATTTGAGCTTATATTAGTTTTAGTTCCTATAGTAGAGTTTCCGGCCATAAGATACCCGTTACTTACAAATTTAAATATAAAAAAAAATTATTGCATACTTTTCAGCACTTACATTGCTTTAAAACTTAAATAAGCCATTCCCACTTTTCTATTTGTCCGATCTTGTTGAGATTTAGTTGGATGATAGCTAATAATATTACTTAACGTTCATTACCAAAAAATTGGCTGAGGTGCAAAGGGGCGTGGCAAAAATTTGAAACAAACTTGATTTGCGTGGGTTATAAGTTTAGGTAACGGGTATAAAAAGTCTAAGATCCAAAATGCCTATTTTTCGTTGGTTCTAGCTTTAATTTTTTTATAATTTCGATGCTATTTTTGTAAGGATATCCAAAGATTACGATTTCTCTACGAAACTAGGAATCTTTTTCAAGCAACGCATGCTTTTATTTCCTTTAAGAATGCGAAAGTAACAATTATTTTTTATATAAGTGTACCATTTTTCAATGTCTACGAATCTTATGATTTACCTTTGTCCTCAGATGAACTGCGTCTCGTGCAGGATGGCAGCTATGGATCCGAGAATCAGTTTGCTCCTGGCGGCTGGGATGGCATGGTCGGAGAACTTGTGCGTAAGGTGAGAGAAACGAGACACAGACAGAGAGACTAAGACAGAGACACAGTCTCAACTCTCCCTGCTGTCAACACTTTGTAACACTGGTAACTGTTAACACTGCTGCTTCTTTTGTTGATTGGCTGATGGACTTAAAAACAGGAAGCGGATATTGCCATAGCAGCCATGACGATAACGGCGGAACGGGAACGCGTCATCGACTTCACCAAGCCCTTTATGTCATTGGGCATTTCCATTATGATCAAGAAGCCGGTGAAGCAAACGCCCGGCGTCTTTAGCTTTCTCAATCCGCTATCGCAGGAGATTTGGGTAAGTTTCGTTTTATAGGAACGCCATAAACACTTTTTATATCCTACCGCGAAGGGTATTATAATTTTGTGTCGATTTTGTGATAGTCCCTATAAATTATATATAAGTATGTATTAGAGGTCATCATGGCTCCATTCAAAACGTCAAATGAGACATTCATGCTCAAATGAATTAAATGAGTTCGGCTTCGTCTCACAATGAAATGAATGAATTGAATGATTGAACTCAAACCGAAAACTTCACATTTGATTACATTGTATTTGCTCATCTATCTTTAAATTTTTCAGTAATTTTAATGAAACAATGAAATAGATTTTCATGAAAAATTTACCATTCAGAGAATTCGAATTTACTGAATTAATTAAGATAAGAAAAGGCAAAACTTGAGATTTAAAATTTCGAATTTTGAAAACAGAAATTGCATTCTAGCGAATGAATGAAAGGACCAAACAATGATTAAATTTGCATTTCGTTTGAAAATATGTTCAGCTTGAAAAACTTGTTAAATTTGACTAGAATCGCTTAACTAACATGAATCATATAGCTGCCATAGAAACAATCGGCTAAAAGTTAAATACAAGACTCTGCAAGGGCATCAAATCGTTGGCTTGCTGAATAGAAACTTGTTTTGCTGTTAGTATCTTAAGTTGTCCCCCCTCCTCTCTCCCCAGATAAGTGTCATATTGAGCTATGTGGGCGTCAGTCTTGTGCTTTACTTTGTCACCCGCTTCCCGCCCCACGAGTGGCGCATTGTGCGACGTGCGACGAATGAAGCGACAACCACAACGACAACCACTCAACAGCAACCACCAGGCATTATTGGTGGCAGCGAGCCACAGGAGCAACATCCGCATCCTCATCCACAACAACAACAGCAGTACTCGACTGTGCCCGTCAATGATTTCAGTTTGCTCAACTCCTTTTGGTATTCGTTGGCCGCCTTTATGCAGCAGGGCTGCGATTTGACGCCACCCTCGATTGCCGGACGCATTGCAGCCGCCGTTTGGTGGTTCTTCACCATCATTCTGATCTCCTCGTACACCGCCAACCTGGCCGCCTTTCTCACCGTGGAGCGCATGGTGGCGCCCATCAAGTCGCCCGAGGATCTGGCCATGCAAACGGATATTCAATATGGCACCTTGCTGCATGGCTCCACCTGGGATTTCTTTCAGGTAGGCTGACTTATTTATTTAATTTATTTATTTAAATTTTTTGTATTATTAAAGTCAATAAGCTTAAGTTGGAACTACCTAAAATCTTAAACATTTTTAATCTAATAGTTAAGTAAAAATGTATATTACAAACTACTTAATATTTTTTTTTTTACTTTAAATACATTTATATTAATTTTATTTAGTTGAATCAAACATTTAATGTTCAGTTATATAACATTTAAATATTTTAAATTAATATAAAAATTGCTTATCAGCTTGTTATTTAATTGTATATACACTATTTTATGGCACACAAAGCAGGTTTTAAAAATACCTAAAGTAGATTTACATATACAGAATTAAAAAATTTTTAATTATGAGTTTATTAAAAAAATTGATAACTTACTAAATAATTCAAATATTTATTTTGTTTAATTTACCACTAACTCAAATATTTATTTTATCTTGTTTACTACCAATATTTTTTTATTTCTTTTTATTGAATTAAATTATTAGTAAATTCAAGATAATGAGAAACTAACTTAAAAAAATACAGGAGTGCTACAGAAATCGCTTTCGCTTGTATTTGTAAAAAATTTAAGTGAAATTCAAGCGAAAGCGATTTCCTGGCGCCCCTGATAGTTATAATCCAAAACCAATATTTGAAAATCTCGTTAGATATTTAAGAAGACCTAAATTAGATTGACATGTATATTTATTTATTTATTTATTATTCAATTTATTTTATTTTATTTACCACTAACTCAATTATTTATTTTTTTTTCATTAAATACTAATTCCAAAATTTATTTTATTTTATTTCATTGAATTTAATTATTTGCAAATCAAAGATAATAAGAAATTAATTTACAAATATAAGTAATATTCTAGTAACAACCATCTGTGGACGAAATATTGAGTATTTTTATTCATATTTAAGTATATTATTTATTTTAAAATTGAGTATAATTAAAATGCCAATATTAAATATTAACAATTAATAATATAAAGATAAGATATAAATATTTTTTATTTTTATAAAAGCCAATATTTGTAAATCTCTTTAGCATATTTCTTTGAATAGTCTTCCATTAACGAGTTATCCTTTTTTGCAGCGCTCGAAGCTTGGCTTGCACAACAAGATGTGGGAGTACATGAATGCCAATCCCCATCTATCGGTGCACACCTACGACGAGGGCATTCGCCGCGTTCGCACCTCCAAGGGCAAGTACGCGCTGCTCGTGGAGTCGCCCAAGAATGAATATGTCAACGCTCGGGCGCCGTGTGATACCATGAAAGTGGGTCGCAACATAGATACCAAAGGCTTTGGTGTGGCCACGCCCATTGGTTCGCCACTGCGGTGAGTCATCAAATTTAACTGAATTGGTGACTTAAATTCACTACTTTCTATCTTCTACTTATCTTAGAAATCGCCTCAATTTGGCCGTGTTGTCACTAAAAGAGAACGGCGAACTGTTGAAGTTGCGCAACAAATGGTGGTTCGATAAAACCGAATGCAATCCCAACCTGGACAGCCAGGAGACGACAACGCCCAATGAGCTGTCGCTGAGCAATGTGGCTGGCATCTATTACATACTCATCGGTGGTCTGCTGCTCGCGGTCTTCGTGGCCATCCTCGAGTTCGTCTGCCGCGGCAAGAGTGCGCGCCTGAAGGCACAGCCCTCAAATGGCTCAGCTGTGGGCGGCATGCTGGGCTCCTCCTCCACATATCAGCGGGACTCGCTCTCGGACGCCATCATGCAGTCGCAGGCCAAGCTGGCCATGCAGGCGGGCAGCGATTACGACGAGCGTCTAGTGGGCGTTGAGGTGCGTAAGTCACAATTAGATTAAAGATTTAATTTAAGATTTTAATTTCATCTCTATTTGATTATAATTACTTTTTTTATTTACTAAAATATTTGATAATTTTTTAATAATTTTTTACGAATTTATTTGTTTATCAATATAACAAAAACAGGAATAAATCGTAAAGAGATAAATCATGGAACTATTTATTTATTTTAAGATTAAAAATTTAATTTAAGATTTTAATTTCATCTCTATTTGATTATTATTATTTTTTTTATTTACTAAAATATTTGACAATTTTTTAATAAGTTTTTACGAATTTATTTGTTTATCAATATAATAAAAACAGGGATAAAGAGATTATAAATGTTATTTATTTTATATTTTTAAGAGTTAAATAAAACACAATGGCACTAAAATATATGTTGATTTTATTAATTGATAGATTAATTAATTTAATTCAATCATGGTACTATTTATTTATTTATTTTGACTTAATAAAACCTCACGAATTTATTTGTTTATCAACATAATAAAAACAGATATATCCTAAAGAGAATAAAACATTTATTTATTTTATATTTATTTTTTTCTTTTATTTATTTTTAAGAGTTAAATAAAACACTTTGGCACTTAAATATATATTGATTTTATTAATTTATAAATTAAGTAATTTAATTCATTCATGGAACTATTTTTTTATTTTTTTTAACTAATAAGATTTTACGAATTTATTTGATAAATCATAAAGAGATTAAAACACTTATTTATTTCATATTTATTTTTTATTTTTGAGAGTTAAATACAACACAATGGCACTTAAATATATGTTGATTTTAATAATTGATAGATTAAATAATTTAATTCAATCATGGAACTATTTATTTATTTTTTTAATTTTTTTTATTTACTAGGTGGAAAAATCCCAAAAAGGATTACAACTTCAATTTATCTATTTAATTTTTATTTTATTATTTATGTATATATTTACTAATTATATTTTACGAATTTAATTTATTATTTATATAGTAATAAAAAAGGGGTCAACCCAAATTAGAAAAAATAACATTGATTAATTTTAGTATTTGTTTAAAATTATATATTTTAATCAGGTAGTTAAGACACAAAAACACGAAATGAGGTATTGATTTTCTAAATTGTTTTTTGAGGTGTAAAAAACCACATGCAGTTTAATCATTTATGAATATGTAATGTGTGTACTTACTTTTTTAATTGTTTGTTTATTTACATGCTTAATTTTGTATTTATTTAACAAGCTTAACAAGCCACTATGATAAGATTTAATTTATTTACTTTAAAAACACATCTTTTTTCCACAATTATTTATTTACGTAATTTAAGGGAGTCGACCAAAATCAGTTTATTAAAAAATATGATTTTTATTGATTAATTATATAATTAAATTATTTAAAATTTATGATTTTGATTGAATAATTATATTTAATTAAATTATTTATACTTAAAAGTATTACAAAAAAATAAATTTAAAAGTCAACTCATGCAAATTCTCTATTTTTCTACTCCGTTTTTTAGCTGGCCTCGAATGTGCGCTATCAGTACAGCATGTAAGCCAATTAAGGCCAAGTTAACTTGTACATAAACAACACACACTTACTCGCGTAACTAAACGACGCTGGCAATCACAACTTGGAGGACAACAACATGCGACGACTTTTTGGCTTTTGAGGGCAACACTGGCGACGTTCCAAAACTGTACAGTCTAATTATTTGTATTTTTGATAAATGTATACACTGCGAGTGCATAATAAATATATGTAATAAACTAGCTGTAATTAGCGCTTAAGTGAAAATTATTCCAAATAATAAAGCATACATTTTAAGCAACAAAAAAAGTGACAAAAAAAGGCACTAGCGTATCATTTACATGCTGCTTTCGCGCTGGCTTTGGCTTTAGCTTTGGCTTTGGCCAATGCGGCGTATGAGTTATACAAAAGTGTGCACCTGTGCGTACGTATGTGTGTGTGTGTGTGTGTGTTGGGTAAGCCGCTTAGCTGACTTAAAGTTTTAACAAAGCAGCTACGTCGACTGCACAAACCTAAGCGGCTTTCAATGTAAACTTTGCGTTTAGCGGGCTCTAAGGGGGGCGGCAAGGACGTGTGGGCGTGGTAGCTGCGGCTAGGTGGCTGGGCGTGGCACGGCACGTAGAGCTTTTGGGGTTACCTCGAAATTATGCATGCACGCCAAGTTAACACAAACACGTCAACAAAAAGCCAACGCAGCTCAGCTCAAAACAAGAGAATTACTGAATTTCTTTCGCAATTTTTATACTTATTTATTTGCGCATAGTTTCAATTTGTAATTGAGCCAAATTAATACAAACACAACAAAAGGTAATGAGCAGCAAATGTACTCATGATAATTGTTATCATTCTGTCTGTCTGTCTGTGTGTGTGTTATACATATTTGCGGTTGTGTGCATTTAATTAGATATTGGCTATCAATTGAATTGGAATTTGAATTGAATTTAACATTAATGCCTTGCAATTATTTGCAGCTGCCTTTCATTTAACCAAATTTGCGGCAAATCAGCTTTTGTCCGAATTAGCCTCGTTTTATTTTTCGATAATTTTATTTTTCAAATGTATAGTTTTTTATTGCCATTTTTCTTGTTATAGCTTTTAATTGTCAGCTGGCTCATTTCTTTTGTTATGTCTGCGGGCATTTTTAATTAAATGCCTGTTGATTTTGAATGCACAAATTTAGGGATTATTTAATATACTAATTGGTTAGACATAAAATGATGTAGAAAAATGTTTGCTAACTAAAAGGTTGTAAGTCTGTGCACAATTTAAAGGGCTTAAAGTTTGCAAAAGTTCGCATTTCATTTGCTTAACAAATTTATTTTAAATGTCGCTTTTTTTTAAATAAAGAAATTAATAGTAATTAATTTTTAATTTCTAAAAAATGTCTAAAGCCTAAATGTGAGTATTAGAATTTAAATTAATTGAATTGCAAAAAATTACAAAGTATTCAAATTTATTTTATTAGTTTTTAATAATTAATTATTTCTGTTTATTATTTTTTTTGTATTATTAAGAAATATCTATTGGTAAATCATTTTAAATTACTTATAAATTTCTACAGCCTTAATATAAGTAAAATTTATTGATTGAATTGCATAAAATTTAAAAATTATCAAATTTATTTTATTAGTTTTAAATATTTAATTATTTCTGTCTTCTAATTGTTAGTTAATCTTAAAGAAATTATGATTGGCAAACGATTTTAAAAATTAATCAATTTATTTCATTAAATTTAAAATATGTAAAAAATGTTTTCTACCCAATGCGAATTTAAATTAAATTGTTCGATTTTAATAAAATTAAAAAAAACAATATATTAATTTATTTTATTATTTAGAAACATCTAATGGTAACTAATATTAGCTTACTACTAAATTTCTACAGCCTAAATATGAGTTGAATTTAAATTGATTGAAGTACATAAAAATTAAAAATATTTAAATTTATTTTATTAGTTTTAAATATTTAAACTTAAAGAAATTATGATTTTTTAAATTGATAAATTTATTTTATAAATTTAATTTAACATTTATTTATTTTGTTATTTTGAAATATCTATTAAATTTTGGCGTCTCAATTGTGAGTTGATATTATTTTAAAAATTGAAAATTGACAACTTTATTTTTCAAAATTTTAAATATTTAATTTATGTTATCTGGCCAATTAAAGTTTAATTTAAATTGATTGATTTTAATGAAATTATTTTATTATATTATTTTGAAATATCTAATAAATTTCGGCGTCCTAATTGGGAGTTGATATGTTTGACAGCTTTATTTTTAGACCCCGTACTTTAAAAAAGTAAAGGGGTCTATTAACTTTGTCATAAAAAAAATGTGCGTAACAGGCAGAAGGAGGCGTGGCAGACCCCATAAAGTATATATATTCTTGATCAGCATCAACAGCCGAGTTGAAATAGCCATGTCCGTCTGTCCGTCTGTCTGTCTGTCCGTCTGTCCGTCTGTAAGAGCGCCTAGATCTCAGAGACTATAAGAGCTAGAGACTCCAAACTTGGTATGTATGCTCGTCTATATTAAGAGCATATCGAGTTTGTTTTAGATTTTGGATCGGACCACTATATCATATAGATCCCATAGGAATCCAATATCCAATACATTTTTTCTGCCCAATGCGAGTAGAATCTACATTGATTGATTTTTATAAATTAAAAAATATATTAATTTATTTTATTAATAAATTTCGGTTGTTGATATGATTTTAAAAATTTACAACTTTATTTAATAAAATTTGCAATATCTAATAAATGTTTTCTAGCCAATGCGAGTTGAATTAAAGGCATTTTAATCGTGCTTATCGCAATTTCGAGCTACTTAGAGGCAGAGTGTGTGTTAAACCCATTTGCCATTTGCCCATTTGCCCATTCATCCATTTATCCGGTGTGTTTTCTACCTTATGGCATGGCAATCGCTGACAGCTTTTGGGAATTGGGGACAAAAACGCTTTCATCTCTCAGCTCTCTCTCTCTCTCTTTTTCTCTCTCTCTCTCTCTCGGTTAACCCGCATAGTTAAACCAAACAGCAAAGTTATCTGACGAGTGCGAGTATTCGCATTGGGTCGTTGTACAATACTTAATGCTTATACATCACGCTCTGGCACTTTGTAACCCTAGGACAAACTCAAAGTTTCACCTTTAACCCCTTAACAAGTAGCAAACCTCAAGCTTACGACGAGTCTCAATTTTTGGCCAAGAAGAAAAAAACTAGAGGCAGCTTTGGCTTTACTTTAAGTAACTTGCTGGCGCTTTGCATAAATTTTCATCGTTTTTTCTGCTCTCATTTTCTTCTTTTTCTTGAAAGGGCAGCAAAAGTTCGACAGAGTCACGCGCTGAGTTGCGAGCTAAAGATTTGCTTGAAGAAGCGCAAATGTGTGGAGAATAGAGAGGGTATAAGGAGGGAAGGAAAGGGTAGGGTATTATGCCTTTTGGCCAAATGGCTGCTTCAAGCCGTGTTGATTTGCTGAAAAGCCGCTGGATTTGTGGCACTGTAAGCAGGCTGACTGACTTCATTTTTGTGCCCAGCGTGTTTTTTTTTTGCATTTAATGCTTCAAAATCGATTTTTCAATAAATTGCGAAAAAGTTCAAAGCCGTTACGATCTCTCTCCCTCTCTCTCTCTCTCTCTCTCTCTCTCTTTCTCCACTCGCCCCTCGCCGCATAAAACAGTTTTAAGTGAACTGCCAAAAATACCAAAAAAGTTTTGCCGTAAATTTTCATATTTATTTATTTTGTCAATCCTCATGCTTTGCATTTTGCGTAATATGGCGTATGTGGTACAAAACTTTCACAGGGACACACAATATGAAAGCGGAGTAGGGAATAGGCAATCGACTATGGTACAAAATGTTCAACATTTTGGCATAAATTTAAATTTTTTGTTGCTATGTAATTTAATTGACTTTTTAAATCTGAAAACATGGTAAAAAAAAAGACGAAAAATATTGTAATTTCTACTTTAGTCTAATTGGTTTAAAACAAAGCTTTACATTTATGTTTATAGCAAAAAATATAAATTCTACTAAACCCTGATTAAATTAAATTACACATTTCAAGTCTCTAGCTTTTTAATTAGATTTTATCAGGGGTGAATTTGACTTTAATTTGTATGAAATTTATGTCAAATTTAAGCGAAAGCAATTCCTGTGGCACCCCTGTATACAAATATTTTATATTTTTTTCAATTCTAAAAAAAAAACAAAAAAAACGTGCAAGTAAGGCTATAGTCGAGTTCCCGACTATAGGACACCCGTTTTTTAATTAAATTTATGTCAAATATTTTTTATTGCATGCTTTTAGGCACACACATTGCTTGAAACTTAAATCAGCCATTACCACCATTCTATTTGTCCGATTTTGTTGCGTTAAAGTAGTATGATAGCTTTAATCAATAGATAACGTTGAAAACTAAAAAATACGTAATATTCTAAAAACAGTGCATGGCTTTTCGTGATTTGCAGAGAAGGGAACGGGCGTGGCAAAAATTTTAAACAAACTTGACCTGCGTGGGGCTTAAAGAAGTATAGAAACCTTATTGGGCCAGTAATGCTTCCTTTTCCCCCATTACATGCATTGCAACGAATACAATATACCCTTTTACTTTTTTATTAAATATCGGGTATAAATATAAATTCTACTTAAGCCTGATTAAATTAAATGTCAGATTTCAAGTCTCTGCCTTTTTATTTAAAGTTTATATAAATATCTTATACTTTTTAAAGTCAAAAAAAGAAAATTCTAAATTACTTAAATAAGTTTTATGCGAAATTTCAAGTGCCTGGCTTTATATTTAGAGTTTAGGGCAAAATTTCGCTCACTTTTACCATAGTAAAATCGGAAGTTGGGAGTCGGAATCGCAGCCGGAGACAGTGACAGTGACAGCGACAGCGACAGTGCTGGGAGTTAGTTGTGGCACGGCATGAGGAATGCGTTTGAGAAATGAATGCGAATGTGAATGTGAATGTGGATGTGTCGCAGATCTCTGTCGTGCGATATGTGCATAGATATAGCTTCATACGAGAGCAGCATGTGTGTATATAGTTAGTACATACATACATATATTCCATGTACTATTTGCCATGCTTTGTTGCCAGAGATAAGCATGGCTGCCTGGTAATGGCCAAAAATCACAGCGGATTTTCATTTTCTGTACTGTTTTCTGTTTTTTCCAACTCTCTGACACTCAGATCAAGTGGCACTGCGGGGGACGGACGGACGGAGAACGCTACACGCATTTGCAATAAAAATAATAAAAAAAAAGTATGATGTTTCCCATATGCATGCTCAACACTCTAACAAATTCTAGAGTTTTGGTTTTGGCTCGCACGAAAACTCATAATATTTGCAAATGACGAACGTGAAAGTTTTTGATAAGTTTTGTGCCTCGGGATTGTCAAGGAAGTCACAACTTGACTCATACAGTTATCATCTATTTATACAAAAGCAAAAAAACAAAACAATACTATAATTTCATTATTCAAAAAGCTGTCGAAATTTATGAGCCGAACAGGTATAAATATATATCTATGTATATATAGATAACTATTAAATGAGATTTATGCTTAATGTCTGGTCTAGTCGTTTGCCTGCAGTCAAAACAAAATGCTCTATAAATATTTTTAATTGTATTTCTATTTCTATTTGTTTGTTTTGTTAATGAATTATGACAAAGCGTGCAACTAAAAGCAATTAAGCATTGGTTTTTTTGAGGCTCACGTGGCGTATGCACAATAAATGTTTTCTTTTATTTTGTGTTTTTCTCTGATTATAATAATAATTAATTTTTATTGATTTTATGCATTGCTTTTGGGTTTTTTGCTTGATTACATTAATTAGTCGGCAATGATTTTGACAGTTTCAATTAGTTTGGAAAGTTTTTCGACGTTTTTCTATTTGCTAACTTGTCAAATTGGCATATTAATTAAACGGGAAAAAAAGTGAAATGCCAATGGAAAATTGGGAAAAATGTAGCATATGGCAATGTATAACTTTTTGAGATCACTTTTTGATATATATGTGAGTAGTATTTGCGAATTGCAACCACATAAATGTAATCCACAATCAGCCAAAAAACCCGCACATAGAACCACCCAAAAACCACCCAATATAACCGCAAACATTTGCCAACATGTAGGCAGCACTTTGAAGAGCTATTTTTAATACTTTTTTCGACTCCTTCTTCCTTTTGGCCAACAAAATGAAATTCATGCATCGCTGCATACAATTCGCCATAAAAGTTTTTTGGTGGTAGCAACAACTGCCATTACCTGACTTATGTGTACATTAGGGTGGGTCAATTTTTTTCGACCCAAGGCGGGTATCAAAATCGTAATCTACGGTGAATTCTAAGAAGATTTGCCCAAGAAACCATAGGTCTAAAATCATTTTCGAGCTTCCGATTTTTAGCGAGAAACTTTTTGTATCTTTTTGTCACTTTAAATACGCATAGATACCTAAGCGAGTGCATAAAAAATAATTTGTTTCACTTAATATTTTTTCAACAAAATTATAAATTTTTAAAAATGTAACAATAAAATAAAAAAATTAAATTTTATTTTTAAAATTATTTTTTAAATTTAAAAAAAAAATTGTAAATATAAAATTTCAAAAATTGGCATTAATTTGCATTTGACCGTCAATTTACGCCCTTTTTAGTGCCACGCCCACTCCAATTTTTTTTCCAAAAATTCTTTGAAGTATTGAAAATATATAGTTCAAGTTTCAACTCGATATCTCTCCTAGTTCAAAAGTTACAGATTTTTGCCACCAACATCGGCAAAACAAACCGAAAATGGGTACAAAATACATATAAATTTGGTACCATTTTATATGTATTTTGTACGTATTTTGTACCCATTTCCGGTTTGTTTTGCCGATGTTGGTGGCAAAAATCTGTAACTTTTGAACTAGGAGAGATATCGAGTTGAAACTTGAACTATATATTTTCAATACTTCAAAGAATTTTTGGAAAAAAAATTGGAGTGGGCGTGGCACTAAAAAGGGCGTAAATTGACGGTCAAATGCAAATTAATGCCAATTTTTGAAATTTTATATTTACAATTTTTTTTTTAAATTTAAAAAATAATTTTAAAAATAAAATTTAATTTTTTTATTTTATTGTTACATTTTTAAAAATTTATAATTTTGTTGAAAAAATATTAAGTGAAACAAATTATTTTTTATGCACTCGCTTAGGTATCTATGCGTATTTAAAGTGACAAAAAGATACAAAAAGTTTCTCGCTAAAAATCGGAAGCTCGAAAATGATTTTAGACCTATGGTTTCTTGGGCAAATCTTCTTAGAATTCGTCGTAGATTACGATTTTGACAACCGCTTGGTGCATTTTTTTTGGTCCATACAAATTGACCCACTCTAGTGTACATACATATATATGTACATATTTCTACATTTTCATAAATTACAAACAGCATCGCATTCTTGAATATTTTGTGACTTCCTTCTGCGTCGCAATCGAAGTCAATCAGAGTGTATGATAAATGTCACGACTCCTTATTTTATGTCAATAGAAAGTCGTTTGAACTTTTGTAAATTCAACAATTTTCCAATGATTTTATGATATTCACACAGTCTATTGCTTATTCTCTTTTTTTTTTGGCAATTTCTTTATCAAGCCAATAAATTACTAGCCACAAAATTCAGGTCATTGCGGGGCAAAGTGCAACATTTTGTGTAATCCTTAGACGTTTTGCATGCATAAGCGGCTTTTACTTTGGGCCACAATACAATGCATGTTATGAGCATATAAATCTCTGCCGAAAGTCAACAAATCAAAATCACAAAAAGCTGGCAAACAGATAGAAGAAAATCTCAGCTCGGGGCAATGCAGCAAACTTGATTGCCAGCAAAAGAAATAAGAACAATTGAAAATTTATCCATAAGCTTTTCACTTTAATGATGGTCTGCCATCTCTTTCTATCTGTGTAATACAGGGTGCTGCTAAAATTAATTGTAATGTTAAATGAGTTTAAAAATCAATTTTGTAAAATTTTGTACATAGTGAAAAATTTAAAAATGAGAATTAAATTAACACATGTTTGACTGAATATAAAAGAATTTATGGCAATAAAATTGATAGATAATTTAATAAAATTAATTATAATGTTAAATGAGTCTAAAAATAAAAATAATAAAAATTAAATTGCAAAGACAGAAAGATATTAAATATTGATTGATTGAAATATAAATGAATTTATGGCAATAAAATTGAGAGATATTTGAATAAAATTAATTATAATGTTAAATGAGTCTATAAATAAAATCTATACAAGTTAGAGAATAATAAAAATTTTAAAAATTAAAATAAAATTAAAATTATATCAAAAAATGATTGCATCATTAAATAAATAGCAAGGAGCTTATGGTAATTAAACTAATATATAATTATATTAAATTATTTGTAATGTTTAATGACTCTAAAAATACATTTTTTTATTGATTTTATAATATAAGAATCTATTTTTATTTGATAGACAATTTAATAAAATTAATTTTAATGTAAAATGATTCTTGAAATAAATTACTTTAAACTCAGAATTTTTTTAATAAGAGAATTTAGCAAAACCATTTATAATGAAAAAAGAATCTAAAAATAAAATTCATAAAATTCGGTCATTTTTTCGGTCAACTCTTTCTATCTCTGTAATACAGGGTGCTGCTAAAAGGGTGCTAAATACCAAATTAAATGTAAACAACAAATGTTTCATTAGCAACGTAAAATGTGTATTTAATTATTACGAGCCACACGATTCGCTCTGGGGTCGTGTTTAATGTTTTCTACCCATAAACTTACCTAAATAAAAAAGTTTAGTTTTCAGACATACTCACACACACACACACACACACATTCTAGCACCACATACGCAATTAACTTTTACTATGTGTGCAGTTTTCTATGGTCAACTTTTGTTGTGCATTTCGCCTGAACTTTTC
Source organism: Drosophila recens (assembly GCA_037043495.1). NCBI lineage: Eukaryota > Metazoa > Arthropoda > Insecta > Diptera > Drosophilidae > Drosophila > Drosophila recens. Next base: position 44,787 of record JBAMBJ010001590.1, read on the forward strand.
CGTAAATAAAACAAAGAAGCAAAATAAAAAAAATAAGAAGCACAAAAAAATAAAAGGTAAAAGTGGCAACGAAATTTTAATGCTCTATTTTTTGTTACACTTTTTTTTTAGCGCAAAAAGATTTACAATTTTGTTTGCTTTAAATCGATTTATTTAATTTCACTTCAATCGAAATTTATTTGAACGGTCAAACATGTGAAAAACTGCGGGCTAATTACGAAAGCGAAACTTTTTAAAAAAAAAATTGCGACATTGGCCAGAGAGCAAAGCAAACGCCGTGTAAATATCCTCGGGCCAACTTTCGATTCGACGCTTTTTCCATCAGCTGCTTGTAATTTGTAATATTCGCCTTTACTTCTACAAATAGATACACACTTTTTATAAATACACAGCATTTTAATGCATTTATTGCATTGGAATTTGAATAAAAAATTCATGTAAATAGCGTGAAATTAAATTCAATTTAAGTTTTTTCTATTAACAAATCAAAATGCGTATCATTGAATTTACGCGTTAGATTGAAAAGCTGTCACGGAAAACTAATGTAATATAATAATTTTACACAATGAATAGATAAATAAATAAGATAATTTTTTTACTGGAAATAAACTTAATTTTACTTCATTTATTGCACTGTAGATTTAATAAAAACTAAATTAAATTGGAGATTTAATTTAATTTAATTTGTTTTTATATATACAGCCAAATTTGGCTTAAGGTAAGATTTAAATGTAAATTTAGAGTGAAAATAAATGTATCACACTGAAAAAAATCATTCTACAATTCAAGTTAATTTGATTTTATTTGATTTTTAATTTTAATTTAGTTTAATTTAATCTTTTGTGTATTTACAACCAAATTTGACTTGAAGTAAGAATTATAAGTAAATTTAGAGTAAAAATAAATGTATTATACTGAAAAAAATCTTTATACAATTCAAGCTATTTTTTTTTTTAATTTTTTATTCTAATTTAGTTTAACTTAATCTATTGTTTATTTACAGCCAAATTTGCCTTAAAGTAAAAGTTATATGTAGATTTAGAGCGAAAATAAATTTAATACACTGTAAAAAATCATTCTACAATTCAAGTTAATAGTTAGTGATTTTAGAATATATATTTAGGCATACTATAATTGCAATTACAATGGGAATTACTTGGCATTAAAAGAGAGCTCAAAATATTTGCCAAGAGCAAAATAAAAATCCATTTTTAAATTAAATATTATGCTGTCTCGATTTATTTCACTTATCCCGTATTAAAATGCAGTAAAATTGTCCTGTCTTTAGTTAGAGTATAAGAACAGGAAATAAGTATAGTAAAGTAAAATACTTTTACATATTTTTAACTATTTTCAGAGCCTCACTTCCCCTGCCTTGAGCTAAGCGGAGTCCAAACCCAATCCCAATCCCAACCCCAGGTCTCTATTGAGTGAGAACTTTATCTGCGCAAATGTGCAACGCTTTGTTTGCCAGCTAACCACATTGAAAACTAGCTGCTAATGGTGAATGCGAATTGAAATTGGGATTGGGTTTGGGTATGGGTTTGGCATTGGTTCAGGAATACGGATTGGGGTTGACTGCTGAGGGGAGTTTTACTGAAAGCTATAGCTTCAGTTTCAGCTTCAGCTTCAGTTTCAGCTTCAGCTTCAGCTTCAGCTGGGTATTACGGATAGGAGAACGCCCAAGTTGTAGTAAACTTTGTAAATTGCCAAAGGCAACTTTTACAAAATAAGCCGTATTATGCAGCTGACCGAAGCGGGGAGACAATGCAAAGGGAAATGACGGAACTTGACGGGGGGAGGAACAGAAATAAAATAAAATTAGTTGGCAATTTTAATCCGACATATGAGCAACTGTCGGATGGACTTTTGAATGGGAAAAAACTCAACTTTAAACTTTGCAAAACAAAAGAAAGTCAGAAAATCAAAAAATTAATACATGATTGATTAAATATAAAAGAATTTATCGCACTTAAATTGATAGATAGTTTAATAAATTGAATAAATGAGTCTATAAATAAATTTTATAAAATTTCGTACATAGTGAACAATTTCAAAATAAGAATTAAATTAGAACGACAGTGAAAAAAAATACATGTTTGATTGAATATAAAAAAATTTATGGTAATAAAATTGATGGATAACTTAATAAAATTAATTGCAATGTTAAATGAGTCTAAAAATAAAAATAAAAATAAAATTGGAAAGACAGAAAGAAATTAAATATTGATTAAAAATTAATTTATGGCAATAAAATTGATAGATAATTTAATAAAATTATTTATAATGTTAAATGAGTTTAAAAATAAAAATTAAATTAAATTGCAGAGACAAAAAGGAATTAAATATTGATTGATTGAAATATAAATGAACTTATGGCAATCAAATTGATAGATAATTTAATAAAATTATTTGTAATATAAAATGAGTATACAAATAAATTTAGAACAAAATGACAAATAAAATAAAAAAATAAAATTTGAATGACGGCAAAAAATGAATTATTGAATAAATATAAAAGAACTTTTGGTAATTACATTAAGAAATATATATAGTAATCTCTTAATGGAATAAAAATGTAATGTAAATAAATTAATTGCAAAGTTTTATCACTCTAAAAATAAATTTTTTGATTGATTTTATAATATGAGAATCTTATTTTATTTGATAGATCATTTTATAAAATTAATTATAATGCCGAACGATTCTAAAAATAAATTATATTTTTAAATTGATAAATAATTTAGCAAAAACTAATTATAATGAACAAAGAATCCAAAAATAAATTACATAAAATTCGGTAAATATATATATTTTTTTTTTACGTGTTTACACTTATATTTAGAATCTGTCTTTACAGGTGACAATTACAAAATTACATTAAAAAAATTTTTTATATGAGAATCTTTTTTTCAATGGATGACAAATAATGAGAAAAAAGAAAAAAAAAACGAAAATTCATTGACAGCTTTTTCCACGTTAAATTAAAGTAACAAGTTCAAAAAATGTGAATAATTCAACGAATTTAACGAGTGCCCATAACAAATGATTATAAATAGGCAGCGAAAGCAGCTGTACTTAAATGATTGATAGACACATTGTCGTCAGAATGACAACTTTCTCTATTTTAAATTAAAGTTACAATTGGATGCTGAACATGAAATGAGCGATTATTTTTATGTTTTAAGAGCTTTTGGTTTTCAGAATGAGAGAGAGAGCGAGAGCGTTTAAATGCGTTTTACGAGTATGTTCAGCGTTTTTAATATGAATGACTCCATAAATATGCATGAAGTTTTAACACTATGCAGAAACAGCTGCAGCCCAGCACCAGAGCCCAGTTATGTCCTCAACATTCGTTCTCGTCCTTCGGCCTCGTCAGCGTAATGCTAAACGAGAAATGCCCTTTTAAATAACCGAAAAACAGAAACAGAAACCAATTCGTGAAAACTGAACAAAACTCAGAGACCGAAACTGAAACTGCAACCAATTCCAATGGCCATTTCTGGCAATATTTATGCGTATGCCTCGTGTAACTGTTATTGTTGTTGTTGTTGTTGTTGCTGTTGGGACTCTGTGTGCCCATTTCATTACAACATTGTTCATACGCCGCGTTGCACATAATTGAAATGGCAAACAGTGAAACGCAACGATTTTAACCAAATATTCAGACTGCACAGTAAGAGAGGAGAGATCGAGGGAATTTTGCTTTTGTATTTGTTTTCGCTTTGTTTTGTTTGACGACAACGAAACCAATTGAATTTTCATAAAATGCAACAGCCAGCGAGAGGGTATCAACAATATAAACAACAACAATAACAACAACAACAACAACAACAACAACAATGAGAACAGCTCAACAAAGCGCTGCATTTAAACAAAACGCTGCAATATGAAACAAATTAAAAGGCAACGCCTGCATGTGTAAGCGAGAGTGTTGATAGGCATATGTGAAAGAGTGAGAGAGGGAGAGTGAGAGCGAGAGAGAGTGGTAGAGTGAGAGATAGGAGAGAAGCAGGCAAAGATTTAACGCCAGCACAAAAGATTTGCACATGGCAAACAATTCTCTTTATGCCCCCAATTCCAATGGCAAACAACTGGCGAAGCACATCAACTGATTGCAACACTTTGCGATTCGACACAGTGCAAGCAGCTTTGCAAGCTCATTAAAGCTTTAAATCAACTCAAATGTTACCAAAAAAAAGCCTTCAATTCAAGAAATTATTTAAAATTTTGTTAAATTTTAGAATTTAATTATTTTATTAGAAAATAAATATTAAAAATAATTTTAAAGTAACAACTAAATTATCAGATGCAATTTATTAACTGAAATGTTACCAAAAAACATTCAATTAAAGAAATTAAGAATTAAGTTATATAATTAAAAAATAAATATTGAAAAAATAATATTAAAATAACAACTAAATGATAACATCAATTAAATCAACTAAAATGTTACCAAAAAACATTCAATTCATATTTAGTCTGTGTCGAGAGCTATATTTATTGCCACACGTAATATTTAGCCCTTATTTTGAGAAGCTATTAAATTTGTTTAAATTTATATTTAATTAATAATATTTTATTTAATTTTATGAGTAAAAATTTAAATTATTAAAATTAAAAATTTAAGTTTTGTTTTAATTCGAATAATTAAAGTCTAAGGGAGCTTTAAAATTAAATGGCAACATTCGTTGCTTAAAATTGTGAAAAACTAAAAAAAAAAAATACCAATGAAAGTTTACTTTACTGTTTACTTTTTTCGACAATTATTCATTGCTACCCGCTGTTTTAAAAATATCAGAAAACTTCAGCTAAGTAATTTCTACTTAGCATTTTGTATAAATTCAATTTTGAAACTTTTTTGCCTTTCCGTTAAATTCAAAATTTAATAGTTTTTACTATAATCATATTTATATATTTATTTAAAATATTTCTTAGCTATTTTCGATTGCTTTTAGTTAAAAAAACATTCAACAAAAAAGCTTTATGTATTAATTTGAGCTCCATTTGTCTTACAGAAATATTTAAAATTAAATAGTATTTATTGTAATCATATTTTCATATATTATTTAATCTATTTTTTAGCTATTGTCGATTGCTTTTAGTTGATAAAAAATTCAACAAAAAATCATTTTGTATGTATTCAGCTGTAAAGCTTGTTTACTTTTCAGTTAAATTTGAAATTAAATAGGTTTCATTAGAATCATGTTTATATAATTTATTTAAAACATTTAAAAAAATCAACAAATTAAACTTTGAAACTTGTTTGTCTTTCGAATAATTTTAAAATTATATATTATTTATTAGAATCGTATTTATATATTTTAGTTTAAATATTTTTTAGCTGTTTTCAATTGCTTTTAGTTGTTAAAAAATTAAATTAAAAATCATTTTGTATTAAATGAAATTTAAAACTTGTTTGCCTTTCGATTAAATCTAAAAATAAAATATTATTTATTAGAATCATATTTATATATTTATTTTCGATTGCTCTTAGTTGATAAAAACTTTAACAAAACTATTTTCAGTTGGTGTCCATTTCTCTCACTTGTCGCGATTATTTGTTGATATATTGTGTGAATAATATCCAGCTTATACAACAAACTCCAGCTTTCTTTCACAGACACAACTGTTGGCAGAGCATTCCGTTAGCCGAGCACTCGGCAAAAACTCCGAGCGCCGCATTCTCAGCGTCATTTTTAAATAATTGCGCATACGGCGCGTTGGCTTTTGTGTGTTCGCCTGCGCCTCAATGCATTTCCAGTGCAAGTTTCATTGCAGCAATTTTACATTGAAATTATGCAAGGCGACGACGTCGAAGCAACCAAACCAAAGCCAAAACCAAAACCCAAATGAAAATGAAAAAAACCCCAATGAAAGAGAGTAAGATAAAAAAAATAAAAATCTGAAGAATGAAATGAAAGGAATAATACAAAAAAAAAAAAAGAAGTAGAAGAAGAAGAGTAATAGCTCCCCCGCTGAACGTCTTTTGCTTTTGTTGCGCAAACAGACAAAACCTCAATAAAAATGTTGCTACAATATTTGCAGCTGGCGCTGGAGAAAATCGTGTACAATGCAACTACAAGTACAAGTACATTCTAAAGAGCAATGTATACTATATATAAATGTATATCTGAATATATATGTGCATATATATGTACTTATTCATGCACTCGCATATAAAGTTGTAGTACACAGAAAAAAAAATGCTATTCTAAAATCAAGTATAAAATACTTGATTTAAGCTCGCATTTTTTAAGTATGTATTCAGGATTAAGCTGAATAATCAAGACTGTATCGGGATTAAAATGGGAAAATACACATTTGCTGAGCGCTAGAGGAAAATTCTCTCTCGGCCTCTCTCATTTCAACCGGTCCGGTGGCTCAATGGCTAGAGTCGCCGACTCCAGTTTGAAAAAAGTCTGGGTTCGATTCCCCCGTCAGTTAAAAAAAAAAAGTAAAAGTAAAGAATGGTAAATAAAATATAATTTTAAAAGAAAATTAAAAAAAAAACTTTTTTTAAAATATCTATTAAAAAAAATTGTAAAAAAAAAATGTTTAAAAATAAAAATTTAAAAAAAAAGTCAAAAATAAAAAAATCTTAAAAAAAAGTAAAATAAAAAAAATTAAATGTAACAAAAACATTACAAACAATACAAATTTTTTAGCTTGAATTAAAAATTTCAGGATTGAATTCGGGCTTGAAAAATCAAGTATTTCATACTTGGTTTAAGAAAATTCGAGATTACCCCACTTCTGACATCGTTTCGGATTGAATTCGGTCGAAATATCCCGGATTTTTTTTTCTGTGTAGTAGTAGTAGTTGGATGTATTTTATTGTATCTTTTTTTTTGCTCCTTCGTTTCAGTTCTTTTCGTTGCTGGCAGCCAAAAAACCTGAGCCATCGTTTTCACATTAACAGCCAAAGCGAAACGTATGCACTTGCCAAGACTCTGGGCTCCGTGTTCTGTTCTGTTCTGCTTTTCGTCCTGCTGCGTGTCCATGTCCGTGTCCTTGCACGCTGCACGCCATTTGCTGCACTGGCGACAGCGAGCAAGACAGAGAGAGAGTGTAGCAGAGAGAGAGAGAGAGAGCAGAAAGGCAGTCAAGGCGCGAAATTTCCCAGCAGGCAAATATATTTTTCAATAGCGTCGCAGGCGACGTGATTAATGCAAATAAAATAAAATAAAATGCCAGCTAGCGTCCAGGACTCGCATCCTGGCAGCTGCATAAATTTTCAACTGCACACACACATACACACACACATACACACACACATACAGTGAGCGCCACACAAAATGTTACACTTGAGACGAGGTCATGGTGCAATGGGGCGTATGCGTGATAAGGCAAATTCGAAAACGGGCCCCGTTTTTACTATTAAAACGCCGCACGTAGCTCATAAAGTTAATCAGAGTGCAGGTTCTTTACTATATATATATATACATATATACTCTGCCTCTCTCTATCTCTATCTTTCGCATCTAGACGCCAATGCTTTAAACATTCCTTGCCGATTTTTGCTGTGCTCTGCATAGTAGAAAAAGGAGAAGGAGGAGATGGAGGAGATGAAGTCACAGCCTCAACTACAAAGGGCACGCCCACATAGCGCTCATATTTGCGGTTAAGTTGAACGTGGTCTCAACATGACTTCGACGCTTTCTACGAATCTCCGCATTTGCCCAAGCCAGAGTCTATGTCTTTCTACACCTAGCGAAAAAAAGGTCTAACATTTTTAAAATTTAAAATTTGTCTTACGATGACAGAAAGAAATTATTTAGAATTTAAAATATAAGAGGAAATATAATACTACATAAAAATAACAATTCATTTATAATATTTTAAATTTATATTAAAAGCCGAATAAATTAAAATGTAATTTTAGAATTATATTTAATTATATACTATTCATTAATTTGACTAACGATGACAGTTAGAAATTATTTAGAATTTAAAATAAATAAAAATAATTCAAATACATTATCTAAAATTTAAATTAATAGCCGAATAAATTAAAATGTAATTTTAGAATTATATTTAATTATATACTATTCATTAAATTGTCTAACGATTACAGCAAGAAATTATTTAGAATTAAAAATATAATTAGAAATAAAATACAAAAAAAATATATCCATTCAATTATATTATTTGAGATTTAAATTAAAAGCTAAATAAATTAAAATGTAATTTTAGAATTTTATTTAATTATATTGTTTTTCTGATTTTGCATTAAATATGGAATTTATTAATATAAAATGTGTAACCCTTAAATAATTTAAGTTTTAGCTATGAATATATAAAATGTTTATTTCAAGCTCCAAAATACTTAAATTAAATATTAAATTTTTCATTTAAAATAAGATTACAAAATTGTTTACCATTTTAAATGATTTTTGTTGGTATTAAATTAAATTATTAAATTACAAAACTTTTTATAATTACTTAATATTAAATTGAAAGTGTTATTTTAAGTCGAAATCAAATTTGAAAAATATTTGAGCATTCTAAATATTTTGGATTAATTTTAATATGATAAAATTCAAGTTTTATACAGAAAAATTAACTTGATTGTATTTATCTGCTTAATTTCTCTGAGTGTAGTTGGCTGCGATATAATTTTAATAAATTCAAATTTTATATAAAAAAAAATTAAATTGATTGTATTTATTGTAGCTACCTAAGCTACCTAATTTCTCTCAGTGTACTTGACTGCGATGCGTGGAAATCTATGCGCGGCATGCACAAATTTATCAGTGGCATTTGCTATGCATGCAACCTTCACCTAAATGCCAAACGCTGCTGGTCTTCGCGGCCAATATGCTGGCCAGGATGATGGCCAGGATGTGAACGTGGTTACCCATACATATGTCTTGCTCTGGCGCTCTCCTCCCCTCTCTCTCCCCCTTCTAAATGTGTGCTTTGGCGTATTCGCTTTTTGATGTTTTGGGGTTTGGCGTTAAAAAAATGTTTTGGCCAACAGCAAAGAGCAGCCGCAACCAGTAAAAAACTATTGGAAATTTCTCTATTTTTTCGACCTTTCTTCCTTTGCTTTTTTCTCTTATTTTTTTTTTAACTATGCCGTGGCATGCGAGGCATGCAAAGCTGTAGACCAGAGGGGGGCGGCCTGCGGGCTAAGCATGCTAATAGGCGAAGTGGGCGGGGCAACGGGGGGCTGCTCTCATTGGTTTTTTAGGGGTCGCATTGATTGGTAGCGTGAAATTGAAATATTGAGCGAACATTTGTGGCAGAGTTGCACACAAAGCGGCCAAATGCAAGGCTGCAAAACATTGTGAGGCAAGCTAATTAACTACTTAAAGGCCAAAAAGTTGTTGCCTAATTGGATTGTGCGGCAAAAGTGCTCAAAGAAACTGCTTTATGTTATTAAAACTTAATACACTGTGAACAATAAGGGGAAATCAAAGCAAACAAATGAAAAAGTCTCTCTGCTTTATAAACTAAATCCATTTGAATGCTAAAGTCTCTCACAGAATGTCATATTTGGACATGTTTTCAATTTTACTTTCAACTTAAGCCCTGTACAAAAAGTGTAGCATGCTTTTGGGCAGCTATAAAATTGTTGCAAATCAAATGTTTGCAGTTGTGAGTGATCTATGATTCTGACTGACTGAGATAACTTAATATGTATTCTCTTTGGCACGCACACATTTCAAAATACAGTCACCAGGTGGCGCCAGTGTTGCTTTTGCCAGTTATTATTTATTTATTCACTTTTTAACATAGTTTCATACATATGTTTGTAAGTAGTTTCTGTGTAAATTAAACTTACAACTTTTTGGTTAAAAAACATGTTGAAATATCTGTATTCAAATTTAAAAAATATTTGTTTAACTTACGACCAAGCTCATATCTAAAAACAATAAAAAGAAGCTTAGCAAAATTCCTTTATACATTTATTTATTATTGAAAAATTTGGAAAAAAAAAAGAAAGTTGGGCACATGAAATTAGAGAAATACATTTTAAATATGAGCATATTAAATATAACTTATTCAATAGTAAATTCAACCGAAAACAGTTTTTCGTAATAAAAAAAAAAAAAAATTTTTTCTTATATTATTTTTGTATCTTTATTTTCATTTCCTTAAACTTTGTGTTTTTTTGTGTTTGTATTTTTTATGCATGCAAAAATATTTGTAATTTGTGTGAAATACCATGCGGCATTTATGTTTTGAAGTCTTATTTCCCTTAAGTATTTCCATATACATTATTTTATTGAGTCAACCCCAACTCATTCAGAGCTGAGCACAATGCAGACTTGCCCTAGTTTTGACCGAAAATGGAGAGTCTTGATTTAATGCACGATTGGGTCGATTTGAGTGTGAGTTCCATTGTGTTGAGAGAAGTGAGCAGGGAGGGTGGTGAGTGGTGAGTGGTGAGAGTAAGTGTACCACAATCCTTTTTGATATAAGTATAAGCTGCATTATTTTCATTTAAGAGTCTTCAGCTGTACTAGTGTGCTGTGTGTGCCACAAGCTGAGTGCCACACAAAGTTGCCAAAGCGCCACAGAAGTTGCCGAAAACAATTGACACTTGCGAACAATCTGCAGCAGCATCAACATTACCCAAAGTCATTGCCATTCTTATAAGGCAAGTCCCCATTCTTCTAACTACCCCTCCTCCTCCTCTAACTACCCCTTCTCCACTTAGCCCCTATATCGTTGTCGTTGTCATCGTCTGCATTTTTGCGCTCTGTCTTTGGGCAAACAGTTGAGCAAAAACTGAGCAGCAAATAAAGAGGGAGATGAAAAAACTGGAAAAGGAAAAAAAATTGCACTCGAAATCTGCGGAAAAGTCGTGATTGCAGCCAAAACGCTTAGCTAGAAGACAAAAGGCAAACACACAAAAAAAAAGAAGAAAAATGTAAGAAAAAAATAGAAAAGTAGTGCAAGAAAATCAAATACTAAAAGGAAGAAAATAAAGCAAAATGACAATGCAAAGAAAAACACACACACACACAGTTCAAAGTGAAGTCAACTCAACTCTCGACTCCTTTTGAAATATGTTGAGCTGCAGGACTCGTGCCTCTATCTGTGTATGCTCGTGTGGTGTATCCTTTCAATAGGCTGCGCAAATAATAGTAGTGTCATGTGTTGTGGGAGTCCTGAAACGGATCGGATCGGATCATGGATCTGTGAGCTTAAAGTTGCGACTATAAATTCCCCCATTTCCACACTTTGATTTGCCTTAAACAATTCGCGCATTCCACTTGAGGTCGCGGCAGGTCGAGTCCTTTTGTATATATATTTATTGTGTAAATTACAAGAGAGCGCAGCATAGCGAACAAATAACTGTAATGGCTTTGTTTTGGTCATGGCTCAGGTGCCACGAAGGACACGAAGGACAGCGCTGACATTGTTATCAACCCCGCCCCCCCTCGTCACAGCTACTGCCTGGACAATGCCTCGTCCTTGCTCTCGTCCTGCTCGCAAAGAACAGAGAAAAAATTAAATAGGTTAAGCTAATCGACTGTTGGGTGCCCAGTAGCTGAAACTTTGCAGACGTTCAATTAAATCACCTTAAAACATATATGTAATTAAAAACAAATATAAAAAATACAAATACATTTTTAGAAACTGTATAAAATATGCTTGCTTCTTCTTAAAATTAATGTATATACTCAAATAATAAAATTATATAATTATTTTTTATGCTAAATAAATGCTGAAATAAATGTTTATCACAGCTTTAAAATTCTCTATATATTTATTTATTAATTAAAATTAATATAGAAAAATGCTTGCTTCTTCTTAAAATTAATGTATTTATTTACATAATAAAATAATATAATTAATTTGTGTGTTAAATAAATGCTGAAATAAATGTTTAAAAAGTTTTAAAATTGTCTATACATTTATTTATTTAATTTTTTCAGTAAAAAAAAACAACAAATGCAAAGAAAGTTAAAATTTTATGAAAAATAAAAATTAAATTAAAGATTAGTAAATGAAAAAAAAAATGAAATATTCAAATTTATGATAGTTGCTTGCAAAAATTAGATTTTCTAGTTTAAACTATAAAAAATGATTGCTTTTTCTTAAAATATATATGTATATATATTTACATAATAAAATAATATAATTAATTTTTATGCTGAATAAATGCTGAAATAAATATTTATCACAGCTTTAAAATTTCACATATATTTATTTATTTAATTTCTTAATTAAAAAAAAAGCATATACAAAGAAAAATAAAATTTTATGAAAAATAAATATTAAATTAAAACTTAGTGAATGAAAAAAATTAAATAAACAAATTTATGATAGTTGCTAGCATAATTTAGATTTACTCGTTTTAATTTGTACCGTGGAAAAGTTCCAAATAAAATCTTTATCTGGCTGAACAGATTCATAGAAGTATGTTCACAGAGTCTTACTCTTAAATTTCTAAAGTCCAGTAATTAATACAAATTCACAGTCTTTGCCACCAACTCATTAGTCTACTTATGCTCTGGGCTACTGGGCTAGAAAACAAAAAGCAGTTAGATAAAAAATCTTTATAATAGCATGAGCGCAGAAAAATAAAAAACAAAAAACAAAAAAAAAAAAGCGCCAAGGCTGCGTGTGACAACAACAAATAGGAATACAACAAAACATTTGGCATGCGGCCTTAAGAATTGCTGGATGCCAGTTCTAGGAAGCCACAACAAGGAGAAGGAGGCAGAGAAGGGAATGAGGAAGGGTAAGGGTATAAGGGAGGATTTCCTTGGCCAGATCACAGTGCGGTCGCCAAGGCGCATCATAAAAATGTTAATGAAGTTGACAGGCAACGAGCCAAGGCCCACCAAAGAGAAAACACGGCCAACACCCGTGACCCGCCCACACCATGTGCCGCCTTTTGTGGCACAACCAACAACAACAACAGCAACAACAACAACAACTGCACAAAAAAAGGCAAACCAATAGAAAGAAATATTTGCTGAAAATAAAATAAAAATTAAGTGTGACCTAGAAAACGGCAAAACATTTGTAAATTTGTCATCGCGCATGCCAAACCAAAAATACATATATATATATATATATATATATATATATATAGAAAAAACAAAAAGTTGAACGAAATTCCTGGAAAAAAATTCGTATGAAAAAACGTAGGAAAAAAAGTTGACAAAAAATGGTACAAAATTCCACAATCATTTTTTTGGTTCAACTTGTCGCATTTTGTTGTTGAAAAGCAGCTAGAAATCGTGTAATCATACCCTGTAACAAGCTCAAATGGACTAAAAGGTAGCATAATGAGAACATAAATATTTGATTCTGTTTTTTAATATTTAATAATTTATTTTCAAAATTATTTCATAATTCTTAAACAGAGATAAGAAATTTTTTGATATATTTTTATTGTTTTAAGAAAAATCCACAATTAATTTATTATTATATTAAAATAATGATAATCGAAAAAGTTCATGACTGAAAAATATGTGCATCAAAGGATGATTGCAACTGTCGTTCAAAATTTAAACTTTTGCATTTCTACTTGTACTTTTACAGATAAAAAATTATTATATTTATTTTTAATATTTTAAGAAATATTTACATTTAATTTCTATTTAATTATTAATAAATTATATTCTAAAACTAATAATCCTAAAAGTCCACGACTGAAAAAGATATGCATTAAGGGATGTTTGCAACTGTTTACAGGGTATCTGCTAGTCATTCAACACTCTAAACTCTTGCATTTCTACTTGTACTTTTTTTTTTTTGGCTAGCACAATTTCCATTTCAAGTTGTGCATTTAAAATTTTGTACTTTTTGCCAGTGTTTTCATTAGCTAATGTGTTCCAGTTAACTAACATATTATATTTACACGCACACACACACACACGCGTGGCCCCAAAAAGTATGCAACAATAACAAGCTCATGTAATTGCTAAGAATCGGTTTTTAGACTGCAGTTAAGATACTCGCATAAAAATGAAATTAGGCAAAAATGCGGCGAAAGCTGCGGGAATTTTAAAGGCAAGCGTATGTGTGTGTGTGTATATATATGTGTGTTGGAATGTGTGTGTGTGTGTGTAGTATCTGTGCTGTGATTGCTGCTGCTGTCGCTTTGCTGCCGTTGTACCGAAAAATATGATAAATGACATTTTGCACTTGTTTTCCATGATGATAATTTATACTCCGTTCGCATCGCATGCACGAATTAGTTTCCCCCTTTGACCCCTCCGCCCCTCGAGCGTTGTCTGGTCCAACAATTTGGCCAAAAAGGCTGTAAAATTGCCAACGGCAACCATTTTCATTTCATTTTCATTTACATTTATTTTTATTTCGCATTTTTTTTTGCAATTTTTGCGTGCCAAAAAAATTAAAATGCAAAAAGCAAAAATGAAAGAAAATTTGCAACGTTGATGGATGATGAGTAATGATTGAAGCCAGGCTCTTGCCACGCCCCTTGCCCGCCCACTGTTACACTCTTCAGTCTGTCAGGCCCGAGTTGATTGTCATTTATGTCTGTTGGCGGTTTTTACGTTTGCTTATGTCAATTTGGCTCCAGGGAAATTACATACATTTCGTTTGTATCAGAAAATTAGTAGGTATAAAAAATGGAAAATTCTTTTAACAACAAAAAAAACGAGAACAACAACAGCGCTGACAGGCAGCATATAATTTGGTTTTAGCTGCAAATGAGCCGCAGGCCAAAAGTGAATAAAAAGAAAGAGAAAAGAAAAGAAAGAGAGACAATTTCTTGCTGCCAATTTTGAACACGTGAATTCGTTTAGTTTTACATACATATAGTTTGGAGTTGGAGTTGGAGTTTTTCCAGCTGTTGATGCTCTCATATTTGTTTATCAGTTGCAGAAATTCGCTTCATTAAGGCAAAATAAATAAAATGGTTTTTTCTTCTCCACCTCTTGGCCCACAGATAATTAAAAGTCGACCCCAATTAAATACTGTTGTATACGGCAAATATTTAAATTTATTTACCAACAAGAATTTACTGCATTGCAAAAGCATAAGTACGAATATGGGCAATAAATAATCAAGGCTTTAATTGAAATTGACAGTCCGCAAATTTATGACAAGTTCGCAGTTCACACTTGAACAAAGCGATAAAACAGCTAAAGAAAATAAAAGGAAAGGCAAGGCAAGAAATTAAAGGACAAACTACAGAATATTATTTAATATTTCACACGCTCGTTATCTTTATATAGTTGCTCTATATCAAGTGCAGTTGGCAATACTTAAGTCTCAAAGAGAGGCAACGAATAAAGTTGGGAATCGTAATTGTTATAAAGTCACTTGAGACTTTGCTTTATAAGTGGCTTTCTTATTTATACCCATTTGTTGTTGAATTGCAATCAAAATGAGAGAATGGCAAATGTTAAATTGCAAAATGGGTAAAGTGGAAAAACCAATGAGCATTGAGCAAACACAAATCGAAACTGTTGGCATTGCTTTTCCCGCTTTTCCTCTTGCCCCCTTTCCGAGTTGGCGGCTTTTCCACATTGGCACCTTGTTGGCAAGTTTTAAAAGCTGCCCTTTCGAGCAGCTTAAGGTGTATGTAAGTGTGAGTGTGTGTGTGTGTCTGTGTGAGTGTGCTTATTGATGTGTATAGCGTGTGCGTGAGTGTGTGCATTTCCGGTTTTGAGCTACGTCGTCGCCATCAACAGAGGCGTTCTGCTGTTAAGCTTAAAATGCAAAAATAAATGCCACGCATGGACCAAACATACACAGCACAAACACACACACACACACACACACACACACACACACACACACATACACACACACACACACACACACACAAATAAATACATCACACACATACATGCATACACCGCGCACATATTTCGTCTTTCCTTACACTGTTCAAAAAACCAAAATGTGTTGTGGAGTTAAAAACTAAAACACTTGAAATTAAATAATTTAAAATGTTGCACAAATTAATTAAACCCTAATACAAATTAAATACTTATGTTTCATATAATATTTATATTACATTTTCAACTTAAAACTAAAGATTTATATGGTTGTAATTTTTTTTAAATATATTTAAAAATTTGTGTTAATAACAGTGATTGGAAAAAATTATAAATACGAGAGTCATTTTGACATTTGAAACCAATTGTTAATAGTGTAGCTAAAATACTGCGCATGAATATCGAATTTCGTTGTTTTTTTTAATTATGAAACATGACAAAATAGGTATTAAGTAAAAATTATAGAAGCAAATATAAATAGGTATTTTTTGCCAAGTAATTTTAAAAATTTTAAAAAAAATATTTTTTTTTATGTTTTATTTCATTTTTTATTTATTCTATTCTATATTATTCTATTTTATAATAATAAAATAACAACAATAAAGCTCTATATTAAAAGATATTGTATTTAATTTGGTTTAGAAGTTCATTTCACTTTAATATTTATACTATGCTCATAATATGTATAGATGAGTCTTCATTCTTGTATATAATATGCAGAGTATTTATTTGGAATTTAAAAAAAAATCTTCGTTATTTTAATATGAAACATATAAAGTTAGTACAATTTGTAACTCATTTGATAACAATAACAAGATGTCAGATGAAATGAATTTGTGAAATGAAAAATGAATTCATTTTAATACAAATATGTCTACATTAAAACGGAGTTTGAAACTTACCCATTGTAATTTTATAAATCTGATGCAAATTTGAAAGGGACAAATAGTTTAATAAAGTTAAATAAATGTTAATGTTAATTTTTTTATTCTTTAAGTTAGTTTAATTTAAATGTTTATATAATTCATATTAAATTATATTCATTCACATTAATTAAATTAATAAATTAATAAATTAATAAATTAATAAATTAATAAATTAATAAATTAATAAATTAATAAATTAATAAATTAATAAATTAATAAATTAATAAATTAATAAATTAATAAATTAATAAATTAATAAATTAATAAATTAATAAATTAATAAATTAATAAATTAATAAATTAATAAATTAATAAATTAATAAATTAATAAATTAATAAATTAATAAATTAATAAATTAATAAATTAATAAATTAATAAATTAATAAATTAATAAATTAATAAATTAATAAATTAATAAATTAATAAATTAATAAATTAATAAATTAATAAATTAATAAATTAATAAATAAATAAATTAATAAATTAATAAATTAATAAATTAATAAATTAATAAATTAATGAATTAATGAATAAATAAATAACTAAATGAATAAATAAATAAATAAATGAATCAAGATTTATTATGCATTTTTTTCTCAGTGTAGCTGCCCTTTCTTGTTCCCCTTTTTCGCTTTCCCCTGCAACGTAGCTCGCTTTTGAGCTCAAGTTTATATTACGCTTGGCCTGTTAACCGCAGCTGCAATGGCTGCCATGTAAAACATGTGTGTGAGTGTGTGAGTGTGCGAGTGTGTGCCTGGCTACCAGCTAAGCACTGCTGATTGAATTCTTTTGTGTTGTGATTTTGCAGCACTTTGGCGCCATAACCGCCAAGCTGCCCCCTTGCCCCCATCTCTCTTAACACCTTCATCACTTTTTCCCTCTTGGCCAACATTTAAAGTAGCAAATTTTTACACGCTACACTCCACGTGTATGTGTGTGTATGTGTGTGTGTTTGTGTCGCTGCAGGTGTGAAATGTGCACATAAAATTTGCACCTGTGTGTGTGTGTTGCTTTTGTTGTCGTTATTCTTGTACTTTTATTTTTCCTTTTTTTAGCCTTTTCTACGTTTGCTTTCACTTTCGCCAAAGTTGGCAGCACAGAAAAATGCAAAGCGCCAGCTGCAAAAATGTCGTGTGGCGCATAAAATTCACTTGAGCGAGTGTTTCAAGCAGAGAGTGAGGAAGAGAGGGAGAGTGAGAGAGAGGGACAAGTGTTTGCCCAAGACATAAAACATTTTCACAGTGAGTGAAATTAAATGCCAGCATGACACTGAAATGCAGCCACGCCCACTTTATGCATACACCTGGTAGGCCGACATTCAGGCGGGCAGGTGGGACAGGTGGACAGTTGGGCTGCCAGCCAAAAGACAAAGCCATTAAAAAGCGCCAACGTCGCGTTCGGGCCGCCGGAATTGTGGCCCACATACGCTGCTTCCACAGATACCATCAGCGATTGTGTTCTAAATTATGATTTTGACACCAAATTGGGCGCGAGATAAAACGTACTCTGGCAAATATCTTCTGAAATATGTTTGGCAAATCGCTTTCACCTCAATTTCGCCAATTTTGAAAAGCAGTTTTTAGAGATGCCATCAGTGATTGTGGCTTAAATTATGATTTTCAAATGATATATAAGTCTTATTCTTATATACAGTGGCTCACAGCTTATTTCAACCAGCACAAGAAGCAACTTTAATCAAAAACTTCAATTAAAACTAACTTAAATACAAACCTAATCAAAAGTATTTACAGAAAACTAATGTTGTATCAACTCATAATTTGAAAATATTGAAAATTACTTGACAATTGTTAAGTTGTTGTAAAAATCAACTTTTTCAACATTTATCCTCGATTTAAAAAAAAAATGTTTTGATGCAAAAAAATTTTTTAAAAATCTCTTCGCTAGAATTTTTTGTGATTTTTTGAAAATTGCTAAAAGTGACTATTTTAGCCACTTTTTCCGCGATTTCATACAAAAAGTAGCTTAAGGAAAAATTTCAATAAATCGTAAAAAATATTATAAATTTATTAAAAGTTTAATTTAAAAGTTGCATCTATTTTTTTCCTATATGTTGAATGAAAACCAGCAATAATTGTGCTTTTAAATATGATTGAGGCAACAATTTAGCGAATTTTCAAAAGTATACTTTCGTTAAATCACTTTCGCTGCAATTTCGCCAATATTTATTTGTTTAACTTCTTAAATAACTCAAGTAAGTCCCCTTAGAGATTTTCGCCAATTCATTTATTGGGAAAAAATTTTGATAATAAATTCTATACATCATTCAAAATATATTAAAAAAAATAACTTTCGCTACAATTTAGCCGATAGTATAAAATGTGTTAAATACTTAGATTTAAAACCTATATTTTAATCAATATGTACAGTTCAGCAATTTAAAAAATTCTCTTTCACTTAAAATTCGCCAATATTAATTTATTTATTTATTTATTGACAGGCTAAAAGCTGCCGATACAACAATTAATTTAAAAGTAAATATTAAGATTAAAAAATGTATATACATATGTATATTCATAATACAAAATAAATTAAAATTAAAAAAAATGCACCTGATTGAGACACATCTAATAGAGCTTAGAATTAAGCAATAAACAGCACAAAGTATTATTGAAATTTGGAGATTTAATTTTTAGGAGCATCCAAAAAAAGAAAAGAGAGAGTGGGGAAAGTATAGAGTAGTGGCAGGGGAAAGTGACAGCAGTTATCTGCACCGATTTGCTGTGCGTAATTAAAAATGCAGGCGAAGCGAGCACAGCGAGAGAGACAGAGAGAGAGAGAGAGAGCAATGCATAAATACTTTGGGGCATCGTTTAACTTAGCACTTAAGCAAGAAGCTCTGGCTAAAGCTGAAGCTGAAGCTGAAGCTGAGACCGAAACTGTAGCTGAATCTCTCGCTGGCTAAAGCTGAATCTAAAGCTAAAAAAATGTAAATATCATTTGCATTTTTAAGTGCCGCCTGCAATTGGGCGGCGGCTTCAGCTTTAGCTGCTTTTGTAACGTCTTTAAGCTGTTCGAGCCAAGTTGAAGCCATAAACTGGCCCCTGGGCTGTATGTAGACCGCAGCAAATCAACGCTGGCGACCGCAGCGGACGCCTCTTAAGGCCATAAAATCAGCTAAAAGCAGCCACAAAACACGAGCCAAGTGCCACAGCAGAAGGAGAAACAGAAGTAGAAGTAGAAGCAGAAACAGGAGAAGGAGTAGGAACAAGAACAGGAACAGGAGCTGGAACCAAGAACAAGACCAAGACCACGACCAATAGCAGCAGCAGTAACCAGGCAGATGCCTTCAAGTGAGCACGGAATTTATTTCAATAAAATGTGCATTAGCAGACCAAAAGGCAGCAACAAATAACTCGAGGCTTTTAGTGCGCACAAAAGTATGCAACGGCAAATGGGAAATGGGAAACTCTCAAAAGCAACAGTAAATGCAAAACAAAGCGAAACGGATTGGAATGGAATGGTATAAAATAGAATGAAACATACCAAAGATACACAAAAAAATAAAGAAAGGTAGTGCAAGTTCAGTTGTATGCACTTGACATATGTTAAATGAAAAATAATGCAATATGCTGAAGATGAAGATGAAAAAGAAAGCGTCAAAATAGTAAAAGAAATGGAATAAAGTGGAATGAAACATGCTAAAGTGGAAGTACAGTTGAGAGTCACTTGATATATGCTAATGAAAATAAGTAAAATTGATATTGATATCTTATTAAAATTCAAACTTTCATATTTTTATCAAGACTAAACAGATTTTAAAGCGGAATATCATTTAACCTATGATTTGGCCTCCATTTCTTTATTTTACTTTCAATTTTTTTTTAATTTTATTATAATAATTTTCGCATTTTCGAAAATTCAAAATTAGTAAGCTCAAATTTATGAAATGAAAAATGAAGACGTAAGAAAACAAATAGATTTTGATGTCATATTAAAATTCAAACAGATTTTCAATTGAAATATCATTTTAAGCATGATTTGGCCTCTAATTTCATTTTACTTTCAAGATTTTTTTTAGTAGTTTCGAAAACTCAAAATTTGTAACTTCAAATTTTCACTTTAATTCAACTTTTTGGTGTCATAAATAGTATGAAATGGAATGAAACACGAAGCACGCTGAGAAGATAGAAATGATACATGTGCAAGCACAGTTGCGAATGGTTGGAATAAAATGGAATGAAAAATGAAGAAGTTTGATACTTGCTAAATTCAATTTAATGAAATATGCTGAAGAAGAAAATGAAGAAGTAAGAATACAAATAGATTTTGATGTCTTATTAAAATTCAAATTTTCATAACTTTATCAAAACTAAACAGATTTTTAATTTAAAATAAAATTTCAAGAATGATTTGGCCTCTAATTTCATTTTTCTTTTAAGATCTTTTAATTTTTTTATAATCATTTTTGCATTTACGAAAATTCAAAATTTTTTTGCTAAAATTTTCACTTTTATGATATGGAATGATACATGAAACACGATGGAAAGAAAGAAACGATACATGTGCAAGTACAGTTGCGAATGCTTGGAATGAAATGGAATGAAACATGCCAAAGAAAGAATCCGTAAAAGTACAGTTACGCATATGCTAAAGTCACACACATACACACACACACACACACACACACTATACATATTAAATATTAATACGACTCGTCGTTGTCGTCGTCGTCATCATCGCTGCAGATTTGCTAATACCCCAAAGTATGCAACATTTTACCCATGAGTAACTCTATTTGAAATCCATTACTGCCAACGAGTCCACAACAATAAAACTGAAAAGTTTCAAATTTATGTCAAAAAAAAAGTAAGAAGAATAAGAGCAACAACAGCAGCAACAACAAAAACAACTAAAATGAAGCGCTGAAAAGAAGCCAACATTGAGAAAAAAGCCAAAAAAGTAGGTTAGGGCAAGCGAGGGGCGCTTGACGAGGTGGAGGCGGCGAGGGTAGGACGGTAGCAATATCAAACTTGAACAATAGCAAAATGCGTGTAGACAGAGACAAGGAGTGAGTGAGTGAGAGAGAGGGAGAGAGAGCATGTGGGGATAAAAAGAAATGTGTGTACGCCGACAGGCAACAGGAAAAAACATTCTAAACGTTTTGATGGAAAACTTTAGGGAGCTTTTTGGCTCGACAAACTCCTTGAAGCAACACAGGCCACTCAAATTATGGTAAAATTTTTGGTGGCTGCCAACAAAAAGCGAAAGAGACAGAGACAGGCAGACAGAGACAGGCAGACAGAGTGAAAGAGATGGCAGCAAAAAGACTGAAAAATATGCTGGCTAGCTGCCACTTCAAGTCAATAATTTGTGCCGCGTTTTTATGGCAATTCAATTAAAGCAAGACACACACACAATTACAGAGCGAGACAGAGATAGACAGAGAGAGAGAGAGAGAGAACAACAACAAACAAAAGCAGCAATTGAGTTGGTAAAGGGTTTTGGCCAAGAGAGTCCATCGCATTGCCGGAAGTGGTTGCAGCAACTTTTGCCGAGTGCCATTTGGCACACAAAAGATGGATGACGCTGAATGAAGACGGACAGCGACCAAATATAAGAGAAGAATGGAGAAAGAGCAAGAGATAGAGAGAGAGCGAGAGAGAACGAGCATATAGTAAGAAGTGCAGCACATGTGGCACAAGTTGAAGTCGCCAGCTGGATAATCAATTGTTGGCTTTAAGCTACAACTCTCAACTGATTTTACCCAGCAATGAAACCAACTGTAAATGGGTTAATAACATTAGAATTGCCCAAAAACAGGAAAATTAAAGCTTTAAAGCTTTCCACTTAAAGCTTTAAGTGCACTTTATTTTATTGCAAGCTGCTTAAAAGTTTAATGCGCTTTTAAAGCTGCTTGAAAGTAACTTTGAGCTTAAAGCTTTAAGTTACTTAGACTGAGTGTCACAAAGCTTTAAAGAAGCAGCTTTGATATGGGTTTAAAGCAACTTTTAAATGGGTGTAAAGCAGCTTTTGTATTGTTAAAGAGCAACTTATAGTTTAATACTTTAATAAATGTAAAAAGCTTATTTTAATTACTAAGAAAAATCAGCTTTTATCTTCTTCTTAAGCCTAAATGCCACAAAGCTTTAAAGAAGCAGCTTCTTTATGGTATTTAAGCAGCTTTTTAATGATTTTTAAGCAGCTTTTAAAGTGTAATTGACCAACTTATAGCATAATGCTTTAATTATTGTACAAATTATCGAAGCTTACCTTTAATTACTGAGAAAAAACAGCTTTTAATTTCCGAAAAAATTCCATAAAAGATGTAGATGTGAACTTTTTTGTTTAGCTCTTAAACAACCTCGTCCCCTATCGTTCTATCACTGAGAAAAAGCTTTTATGTACATTAAAAGCTGCTTAGAATTAACTATGAGCTTCAAGTGATTAAAATCTTATTGATGCAGTGCGATAAATGCTAAAAAATATGCTGGGGTGTCACAGAAATCTCTTTCACCTGATAAATGACGTAGATTTCATACAAATTTACGTCAAATTCAAGTGAAAGAGATTTCTGTAGCACCCCAGATGATGTGCTTTTATGTGATTTGAAAGCAGCAAGTAACTTTGAGCTTAAAGCTTCAAATAGCTTAAGTCTAGTCGCCGTGGAGCTTTAGATAAGCATTTTGCATATGCTTTTAAAGAAGCTTTTAAAATGTTGAGGAGCTTTCGATAATTTACTATAATTACTGAGAAAAAGCAGCTTTTAACTTCCTAATAAATGCTATGCAATAAAATATGTATGCAGCAACTTTTTTGTTTAGCTTTTAAGCAACCTCGTTCCCTATGTTCCCTATCTAAGCAAAAGCTTTTATGCACATTGAAAGCTGCTTAGAATTAGCTATGAGCTTCAAGTGATTAAAATCTTATCGATGCAATGCGATAAATACTTATAAATATGATTATGTGCTTTTATGTGCTTCCAAAGCTGCTTAAAGGCTCAAGTCAAAACGAATTCAACTTGAGCCATTAAATGTGTGTTGAGAAAAAAAAACGCAATGCGATTGAAAACTGGACGTCGAGTCGTTGACCTTCTTCACAGTTGACGCCAACTGATTAACAGTTCGTCCAGTTGACCAAGGTACGAGTATTTTTCATAACTTGCCTTTTTTTTATTTTCTTTGTATTTTATGTTTCGCTTTAGGTTTCATGTTTTAAAAGAACGAGAACGAGAACGACGAGCTATAAGCATTTTGAATGCCTTTTGTTGCTGTTTTGGCTTTCTTGACATAAATCCAGCTCAGTTTACAACACGCGAATTCCCTTTGCGTTGCCCTCCCTCTCTCTCTCTCTCTTTTCCTCCCCCTCGCCTTCTCCCTCCTTAAATGGCATTCTCGTTGACATTTTATTTAACATGCATATTTTTATTTTTATTTCATTTGTGCCAGAGCGACTGTCAGCGCTGCAAGAGATTTAAAACTAACTGACAGTGAAGCAGAGGGACAGACGGAGGGACGAACGGACAGACAGAGAGACGACATTCAGCCAGCGATTTTTGCATTTGGCGCTTTTAAAAAAGCTTATACAAATTACGCAGCAAATGGGCGGCTACATTGGGGGCGTGGCTGCTACGAGCAAAAGCAAGAATACTTGGAAATTAGATTTTTTAATATTTTATGCAGTCATCACAGCATTTTGTGGCCTCAAAACGCACACACACACAAACTTGTGCACAATATAAAATTCATGCAAAAATTTATGTATTTTCCCTGCTTGTAGATATACAGTTTGTCAAGAAATTCTTTGCACTCCCTAAAAAATGTAATATTTTGACTTTAAATAAGAAAATAATAGCTTATTATATATATTTGGAAAGGTCATTTAATTTTTGTTCGAATGATGAAAAATTCTTGGAAGAATTTTAAGAGTAACTGCAAAAGAAAATTTTAAAAATATTTTTGCTAGTATTTTTTATAATTTTTCGAAAATTGCAAAAAAGGGACTTTTTGCATGAAAATGAGGAAAAATGGGTAAAAATAGTCATTTTTAGGATTTTCGAAAATTTTCTTTTGCAGTTACTCTTAGAATTCTTCCAAGAATTTTTTTGCATCAAAATATTTTTTTTGAAAAATCGAGGAAAAAAGTTGAAAAAGTAGACTTTTGCAAAAATTCAAAATATTCCATGGGTACTCAATGGGTTCAAAAAATTGTTGCATCATTCGAAATTAAATGACCTTTCCAAAAATATATATCAAGCTATTATTTTCTAATTTAAAGTCAAAATATTACATTTTTAAGGAAGTGCAAACAATTACTTGACAAACTGTATATGTTTATATATATACAAATATTTCTTTGAGCATATTCATTTGCATATTGGAGCAAGTTTAAATGCTGGCGCATTTCTAATTTCTGGCTGACTGTCATGTCAACTTGACAATTTGGCCAGTCAAATGCATGAAATGGATATGTGACAGCAATTTGGGTTTCCATCTACAAATGTACACACACACACTTAAATAGAAATATGCTTGACTTGCTGGCATATTAAATATTAGAGCTTATAAAGCAGCTCTATGAGCATTTTCTATGTGCCCAACAATTGTATTTATGAGCTACGTTTAACATTTAACAGCATTAGGCGCTTTATCATCGGCTTTTCTTTCTTCTCTTCTCTCTTTTTGCTTACCTTTTTTTTTTTTGACTTTTACCCATAATTGTCAAGGATACCAGCGACATTTCCGAGAAATTTTTCTTTCGCATTATATTTGCTTAGTTATTTATGCTAAAATTCGTTCACATCCGCCGTGCATTGTCCTCTGATCAAGACCCTTGTTCCGAGAACTCAAAAATATTTGTTTACGTTTTCTTGAGGCTTTTTTTAAAAGAAATCTAGCAAGGTGGCAACGCTGCAAATGAAAGTATGAGCCAATTGTTGGGCATATACTTTTTTAAATTCAATTTAAACTATAAATTTGAACTATTAGTAAAATAAAATATAAATAATTTCCAATGTTGCCAGACATGCATAACAATGTGGCAACACTGCAAACGCATTTTAGCATGTTAAATATTTCATTTTATAATTTAAAATTTATTTTTTGAATGAAATTTTAATAAACACAAAAAACATGTTCAATGTTTTTAGACTTGTGTGACCAGGTGGCAACACTGCAAATTAAGTTCATGCCTTCAATTGTTAGGCATACTCAAACTATTAATTAGAAAAATAAAAAAGAAATAATTAGTAATGTTGCCAGACAAGCATAACAATGTGGCAACACTGCAAAAAATAATACATTTTGCATGTTAAATATTTATTTTTATTTAAAATGTTTGTTTTTTATAATTAAAAATTATATTTAAGGCAATTTTAATAAACACAGACAGCTTGCTTAATGTTTTTAGAACTGTGTGACCAGGTGGCAACACTGTAAAGTGAGGTACAGGTTAAGTGTGTGCACAATAAAATCGAACAGTTTATTTAAAAACTAGTCGGCGGTGCTACAGTCGAGCGGTACTCGACTGTCGAAGACCCCGTACTTACTATGCAAAAGCAAACACTGCTTAAAGTCATGTAATATAAGTCGCTACAAACATTTAATGTATTTTAATATATATATATTTTCGCCCAAATATATCAATTTACATTAAAGATATAATAAATGATTTAGTAAAGCACATCATCAAATTTAACAGATGCACAAAATAAATTGATTTAAGCATTAGAGAAAGCAAGAAAGCGATAAGAGCATTTCCCACATCTCTTAATCATAAACCAAAAAAAATCAAATATTAACATTGAATTGATGTAACTGCAACATATATAAAATGTCAGGAAAACATTAATAAATCTTAAAAATAAAAAAGTCTGTTCAAGCCGGGATTCGAGCTCGGGACCTACATATGATCTAAAAAGTCTGCAAATATTAAAAAAAAAAATTAAAAAATTTGCTCTCGCTGGGAGTTGAACCCGCGACTAATTGCTAATTTACTGGGAACTTTGCCCCTTAGGCCACCGAAGCCATCTTTACAAATGCAAAATGCAGATATGTTAAGACTACAATGATTTATTCTTTGCCAGTTATGATTTCTGCAACATCATTTTAAAATTTAATAACATTAAAAAAAACATTTGGGGATCATCTGCTAACAACTTAATTTTATTGGTCAAATAATAAATACTAACATTTTGAATTGATAAAAATGCAACACTTATATAAAATATCAACATAACACAAAAAAATTGATTTTAAAAACAAAAAAAATTTTGTCCGTGTCAGGATTTGAACCCGCGACCCCCTGACACAACTGACAATGTAAGCAAAAAACTAGGCGTCTTTACACGTTGCGCCACAGTCGCTCTTTGAAATCCACTGTCCAGTAATAGATTTCATTGTTACTGGACTGTAAGTCAAAAGTAATTAATTGTATTCATTGATTGTTGTTGTTGCTGCTAAAGTATGGCAAATAAAGGAGAATTTAGTTGTTCAATATCTTCTCTGTTTATTATCCGATCGCGATGAAATTTTCAGCAAATATGGAAAGTAACAATATCTTCGTCTATGCTTAATAAGGAATGTCTATCTTTAAAATTGTTCTTATAATTAAGATTTTCTAATTTGTGGGCGTTTAAGGGGGCGTGGCCAAAATCTAAAACAAACTCGATCTGCTTACAATATAGACGCACCTACATACCAAGTTTGAAGTCTCTAGCTTTTATAGTCTCTGAGATCTAGGCGCTCTTACAGACGGACAGACGGACAGACGGACATGGCTATATCAACTCGGCTGTTGATGCTGATCAAGAATATATATACTTTATGGGGTCTGCCACGCCTCCTTCTGCCTGTTACGCACATTTTTTTTTGTGACAAAGTTAATAGACCCCTATACTTTTTTAAAGTACGGGGTCTAAAAATATATTATTATCTGAATGTGGAAAAGGTGACAACACCTTTATTTATGCTAATTATTAAATTATGAAAATTATTAATGTTAAACTTTAACTTATCATATTAAACATATATCATATTTTAAATATATTTTATACCAGGGTATTTTTTATACGAAAGGTTAATTTGCTTCCGATTGTTCCTAAGGCAGCTTTACGATATAGTAATCCGACTTTGACCAAATTTGGTCAGAATGTAATAAACAAATATACAATTTGATTGTTTGGTTGAGATATCTTAAGGAACAAAAAAGTTTTCCATACTATACAATTTCATGAACTTTAACCCCAAATATTATCCACTTGCAGGTTGAATTTATGTTGTGTGAAAATTTCAGCTTTCTATCTTTAACCGTTTGGCCTACCGTTTGATGTGTCAGTCAATCAGTCAGTAAGTGAGTCAGGACAAAGAGTTTTATACATATAGATATATTTTATTTATTTTAAATATTCAGTTCAATATCAGTTGGAAGTAAAGTCAACGTCTGACTGAAGGCTTTGGGCTAGTTCGCTCCGTTGAAGATGAGCTCGAATCCCGCTGGATCTCGGTTTCGATAATGAAATTAGTCTTGGCTCTCTTTAAGCTGTGCCTCGGGCTGCCCTTCCTCGATGTGATGCTCTTGTCAACTTCAAAATCATTGTCATCATTATTATTGTCATCATCATCATCGTCAGCAACATCGACGTCAGTTCCATAGCTTGAATCTCTGCTCGATGATTCTCTTCTCAGAATGGGCGGCAGTTCCGAGTGGTTGATGAGCTCCTGTCCACCGGCCAGTTGTCGAAACCACTTCGACTTGATGCGCAGCCAATGATCGATCTGTCGGCCAAGAAAATATACATTTGCCTGTGTTCTGGCCAAATTGTCATGCTCCTCGGTGCTCATCTTCTGATAGCTATCATCCCATTCCGGCGGCTCCGTGACTATCTTCATGGGCTTCTCGTCCTCGAAGCGCGGCGTCTTCTGTATAAAGTCGAATATGAGCACCGATTGCAGCAGATACAAGGCGCCAGCGATGATGCAGGCGATGCTCTGCTTCTTGCAGTAGCCAAAGTACTGATGATCCAACTCCTGCTGCGGCCCCATGAACACCAAGTGGAAATCGTTCTCCGCATAATGCAGCGCCAATAAGGCGCACAGGAAGTGCAGGATTGTGCCGCTGACATCCACTAAAAGCTGCGCATATAAACGCGTCTTGAGTCCGAGCAAAATTCGCATCATGCGAATCGACGGAATCAATATGAAGGCGGCAAACGTGCCGCAGAATATCATATTGTGCGGCTGCGGCTCCTCGTGGTGCAGCGAGCCGACGACGTGGATCACCAGGCACACAACGTCGGCCAGCAGGTTGGGTATGCAGTAGAAAAACCAAACCTGATTCATTTTCTTCTTTTTATTTTATTCACTCGAAAAATGAGTGGAAAATCAAAAGCAACTGGCATTTGAGCAATTTTTATGGGTTTAAATATTTGAAAAAAGCAGGCACTGCTAATAATAGTCATGAGTTAAAAAAATTTAAAGAATAAGAGTTATTGGCTGATTTTTATAAAAAAAATTATTTTTAATTAAATTAATTTAAATGGTAAAAATCTAAAATAATTATTCTGGGGTGCCACAGAAATCGCTTTGTTTGGCAATTTATTTCTAATTTTTATTTTTAAAATTTACACATTATTTGTCAATTTTTATTATAAAAATTGAATTGAAATATCTTTCTAGCCAAATAAGCCACATCGTATATAGACCAGTATATATGATCTACGCATTAATACCTTTCAGTTGATACATATTTTAAATTTAGCTATTTCCCGCCAATTCTGGCTTCTTGTGTAGCTTCTTTGGCTCAAAAGATATTTCAATTCAATTTTTATTTTCAATTTTTATAATTGAAATCGAAAAATAATAATTATTTTTGATTTTTATTATTTAAATTTATATTAATAATTTAAAATAATTTTAAAATTAAAAATTGCAAATAACAGTTAATCCTGTTTTTGAATTTGCAGTTAAAAATTTACATAAGTATGTCTATTTTTCCCACTCTTCTTGGACGCTATTTTGTGTTTCAATTTTTTTTAACTCATAACTATTATATGCAGTCCCTGGAAAAAAGCATCATAATAATTTGAACATAATATATAAAAACTTAAATATTAAATAAAAAAATAATAATCTAATAAAGGTTACTACATTTTTTAAGCTAATTTTTTTTAAGACAAAGTATTAAAACTTTATTTATGTGGCAAGAAAGTATTAATATTATATTCATGTCAGTATTAAAATTTGTACTGAAAATAAGATAGTATTAATAATTTGCTCAGTGAAAAAAAAGGGAAAAAAAGCCAAAAGAACTCATATTGTGTGCTAAGGTTGCACATGGCGTATGAGTAATTTTTATAATATGAAAATATTCAAAATTAAACAAATTAATAAATTATTTCAATAGAAAAATTAATATAAATAAGCAGGCTGCACCTTAAAAGAAAATTCTTACTTATGTAAATAATTTTCACATATAAAACAAAATATAAATTGATTTAAAACAGAAAACTTATACAAATCTTAAAAAAATATACTAAATTATTTCAATAACTTTTAATTCTTACCAAATTACCTAGAGACTTAAAATTATAAGTACTGATTTGAGTGTCTGTTGATGTGGATCATCCTAAAAGCCAAACTTGATTCATTGTTCGCCTGAAAATGAGCGGAAAATGAAAGGCAATTGACAATTGAATTTTGTGTGTTATGGTTGCACGTGGCGTATGAGCAACGTTCACAAAATTTTCACAAATGTCCACAATGTGATTAGCAGGACATTGAAAGGACTTTGTGCGGGGGGCTTTTCTAATGTGCCATTTAATGCGAAATTCGAAACGAAACGAAACGCAACGAAACGAAACTCAATGTCAAGTTGCGTAATTTCCTTTAATGGCTTTTCATTTCATCGATAGTCGGTCGACACTTTTAGTTCAGTTGTTGTTGTTGTTGTTGCTGCTATTGTTATTGTTGTTGTTGTTGTTGTTGTTGTTGCTGTTGTTATCACTGGCCCGTAAAAAAGGCCCAAAGACAATTACCGAAAGTCTACAATGAGCCAAAAGGCACAACATTGAGTGCTAAACAGGAAATGATTTTCTGGCTACTCTACGGCATAGATAAATTTGTGGGGGTTGGGGTTGGGGTTGGGGGCGTGGTCGTGGGCGTTGCCTTGGTAATGAAATCATGAATTAGATTTTGAGCTTGAGAATTGTTATTGTTTTCGGTTTCGGCCACTTCTCAGTTGGGCTTAATGACTTTTGTGGCTGCTTGCTGCCTGCGTACTTTCTGCCACAATGCGCCGCACGTCTGTCTGTCCGTCCAACTGTCCGTGTGTCCGTCTGTCCGCTTTGTCTGTCTGGCTGGCTAGCATATTCCCCAAATGTCTATAAATCCCTTTTAAATGTTTTTAAGCTTTTGTTGGACATTTGCAGCAAAATAGCAGCAGCAGCAACATCAGTGGCAGTAGCTGTGTGGCAGGCACTGTGTGGCACTCACTGTGTGGCACTGGCAATGTCAGACTTGCTGCACACACACACTGCATCTAGTGGCATACACACACACACACACTCACTCACTCGCACAACAAAACCCAAAAGGGAACAATATTAACGTGTCAACGAGAATTTATGTTTACCGCAACTGGACAACTTTCAAAAGCAGCTCCATAGTTATCCCCTCCTCACTTCCCTCACCCTGCCCCCCCGCCACGCCTTTCTTAACACTCGGCGAAAAAAGTAAAGTCAGCAAAAAACAAAAACATAAATTTGGACAAATTTGATTTAACCATAAT